>CM067220.1:71194225-71335693 GCA_034190945.1 Octodonta nipae
TAGATCTATTCGTTTAGCAGATAGTGACAATAGACAAAACGAACTTAATATCTTAAACAAATCCTCGACAAACGGTATCATCCGGACCACATTGCGCGTATAATTCATCAATCTCGACAACCCCAATCACACCAACCCGCCCGAAACAGGGCCAACAACATCGAAAAGCCGTCTTTCCATACATTCGAGGAGTCACTGACAAAATAGCACGGATTCTACAACGACATCAAATAAAGACTGTCTTCAACAACACTCAAAACTATAGACAACTTAACCGGTACCCCAAAGACAAAGTACCTAATGAGGATCGAGGAGTTTACGAAATTTCACGGTCGCGATTGCCCGCAAAGCTATATCGGTCGTACCAACAGGCGCGTAACCATCGAGTATATGAACACTGTCAGTTCGTAAAAAAGATCCGACTTCAGCTCTCGCGCATACCATATCTCTCAATTCTCTTAGGGCATCCACTATTCGCGAAGCCATCGAAATAGAGAAAAGACCTCTCTGTCTAAATAGACACGATGACAGCACTCGCCTTCCACAGCTTGAACCATCACCGCACAGCCCATCATCACGTGACATCCCTCCTAATTGACCGATAACTATAAATAAAGGAAGCAGCGCAGACTCACTTCAGTCAGGTACCTAGTGATTCTTGGGGAGTAGGCAGGTTGAGGCCCCGAGTTCGATCTAGACTCTGAACTCTATATCTCTATATATCATCGCTATTACTGAAAAGTCAATAGGTACTTGTGTGAAATCACAGGGTATTGTTCGAGGTAGGTTCTACTACATCCCGAGGTACAGTCTCTGGTCCCTGGAACACTGTTTCGTTGTTGGCACCATCTTCATCATCATCATCAGTGGAATACTAGTCTCAGCGATTGGAACTTCTTCGAGGAATTGTGACCCTTCAAACTCATATTTTTTGACTGGTGGCAGCTCCATCACTTCTGTTTAATTACTTCACGTTTAATGGTCTTTGCCGTAGTAGTTGAGCAATATGTGCAGCGGTGTCACTACTGGTCCAAAAAGCTTATTCAATGTTTCATCGTGTTCCGACTTTCCCAGTTTAAGGCATATTTTTTTTGCAAATTGCCAATTGCATGAGCTTTTTCTTCGAGCCGTGGCAGCAATGTTGCTACTTAATGAAGACATTTTATCAACTAATAGCATCATCTTATTGAACCTTATATATTTATCGAATCCTTTACGGTAGCGCCATCATTCAAGTTGAAGTTCTAGCTATTTAATAGAGCCAAAACGATTTTGCAGCATTCGAACACATGCCTTAAATTTATTATAGTCCATGCGGGAGACACGTGCTCATCAAAGATGTGCTTCAAATTACCTCATCTTTTGAATATGACAGTCACGTTGCAATTGTCTCGAATCAGCTGCTTAGGTATTTTGCTGTACGTTTGAGATAAATACATGAATCGATATTCATGTGCCTACCCATCGAAAAAAAAATTTCTGAATCTTATTTTATTTATCACCATTCAATTATCGAAAAGATACTGAACTTTCGCGTGCCTCGGATCAATTACTTTCGTTGTCTTAAAGGGAAAATACGATACACTTTTAACCTGCTTGACGAACGTCTGTACTTTGGTTGGTAGGGTGACTGGCATAGATGTAGACATTCTAGAATCGTAGGCAGTTTCATTGAATATTAGTGATAACGATGGGTTGGTCTTTCCGCAAGCGCTAGGTCCGCAGAATGCTGCTCGTAGGGAATTTGATAACAATTTCCGTGTCGACTTGCTGATGACAACGATTCTTCAACAAAGTCCAAAATTTTCGATAGGCAGTTGGACGTCTTGATGCTTCATATGCATCTAACGATATACCGGCACCACATTATTGCAGATACTAATTGATAACTACAGGCATGAAGACTAAACGCAAGATGGGACTTGGAATGAAAAAACGATGTGAAAAAAATCTTTTCGACAGAATGTGGTTCTATCAATCAAGAGAGCTATTACCGGATCCGGAGGTGATGTACGTAAACCTCGCTGTTGAATTTGAGAGCACCCCGAGCAGTCATTAACAAGGCAGGTGGTCGCAAGAATATCCGTATACCTCGAGTGATTCCTTTTGAGTCGAAAATTGGTGGTTTTCTCCCTTTAATACCCTTATTTGCGGGGTTGTCAGCACTTGGAGCTCTTGCCTGCGGGGCCAGTGGGGTAGCCAAAGCCGTGATAGATGCAAAGAACCCCGCAAGGAGTTAGAGGAGAACCAGCGTCTTAATCAAGCCATGGAAGAAATTGCGAAGAAAGGAAGCGGTATTTACTTGAAGAAGTCAAAAAAAACTCCCAATAAAACTACCGAATCGAGCACTCTATCAGACTACAGACTACCAGCACAAAATGAAGCAACTTCTCGACGATGACTCAAGTTACAAACTATCATCCAGAGACCCGACCACCTACCTAGAAAAAACAACAAAATCCAAAATTAAGATTCACCCATAGAAGAAGAACTACAGAAAAAACTGATACCCAAAGCTCTACGGTTTGCCCAAAATCCACAAAGACGGAGTCCACTTCGATCTATAGTTAGCGCTTTCAACTCGCCAGTATACAACTTGGAAAAATATCTGGCCAGCACCCTACAAACAATTGTGGAAAAAGCAGATTCTTACATTAAAAACTCGCGCATTCTCAACAGTATTTCCATAGAACCAGAATATATCATTTTAAAGCTTATATCCAAGCATAATAGTTGAAGAAGCACTTCAACAGATATCTGAGAATGAAGACTCCCACAATTCATAATAGATTTGTCACGACACTGCCTCAAAAATGCCTATTTTATGTATGACAACCGCATATATAAACAAACCTACGGAGCAGCAATGGGGTCCCCACTATCACCAGCGGTGGCAAACCTCTTCATGACCTATTTCGAGAAAAGGCACTACAGACAGCTAACCTGAAGCCAAAGTTATGGCTAAGATACGTCGATAATGTATTTGTCATATGGTCTTTCGGCAAACAAGAACTTATTAAGTTTCTGGAACACCTAAACTCCATACACCCCAGGATCCAATTTACAGTAGAACTTGAGGAAAACAACCAGCTGCATTTTCTTGACGTCCTTGTAGAAAAAAAACCCCAGAATAGGCACTTCGACCACACCGTATATAGAAAGCCAACACACACGAACAGTTGCCAAGACGCTAGTTTCCAGATCCATACGACCTACCGACGACAATAACAAAACACACGAATTAAAACAGATAACTAACGCTCTACGACAAACGGATACACAAACCACACAATCAAAAAGGCAATAGCACAACAACACCTTGAGCCAAAACCAAATGATGACCTCACCGAAAAAACCAAAAGCAGTCTTACCATACATCAAAGGGACAACGGACAGAATTGGCCGAATTCTTCGAAGGCATGACATAGCGACAGCATACAAACCGCACCAGATCATAGGCACAAGTTTAGGAAATCCAAACCAAAAGTTAAACTGAAAAACCAGGGTATATAGTATAACTTGTGGAACGTGCGACAAGGTATACGTCGGACAAACGAACAGGAGAATTTCAGCGCGTTTAGATGAGCACAGATTAGCTGTCAAAAATAACAGACAATAACAATCGGGCCATAAAATCAATTTCGATAGTTGCAAACAGATCGCACAAACAACTCATTACAAAACCAGACTAATACGAGAAGCCATTGAAATCGAGAAAAGTGGACATCTAAACAAAAGAGATGACGCCCTGCACCTTTCTAACACATGGAAGACAATTATTCAACATCAAAATAAAACAGAATTAGCCACGCAAAATACAAACCCGTCAACAAGTGAGACCCCGACACGGCAGCAAAGGGGGCGGAGTCAGCACCGACCAATCAGGCGCGATATAACCTCCGACGGAGGCATATCAAATAACAGCTCAAGTAGATCACCTCTCAGTTCACCGTAACAACGCATTGAGAATGCCAAGTGAGACCTTGGCGAAACGTCTGCAGGCAGAGCTAATCAATGTATCAATAAATAGTGTTAAATAGTAACAAAACTAATCAAATCAATGAACTTGTCAAAGATCAGTTCTTATTGGGTAGAAATTGGCAAACTAAGCAAGCTTCCTTGACTAAAACTAAAGTAAATATGCAAGCAACATTCAAAACAAACTGATGTAATTCAAGGGGTGTGAAACATTCCAAAGTAGTGGAGAGTAAACTTTTAAACTGGTAAATGGAATGGATGAAATATAAAATGAATGAATAATTAAATTAAAAATATTAAAGTAATGGAGAAATGAAGAAACGTTAAGGAAGACATTGAAATGGTGTTTTAAAAAAAGAGAGACAATAAACCAAAATAGAACAAGGTAAATCATTTTATAGCATCTAAAAATTGTATGTTGTTATAAAAAGGATAATGAATGTTTTGTTTATAAATTTAGTTAAGGAATTATAGCTTAGATAGATAAAGAAAGAGAATCTCAAAATAATAAGTAGAATAGGAAAGATTAAATAAGACTTGAGAATTTATTTGATTTAAAATATGTTCGAAATAAAGTATGTTAAATTGTTCTTTTGAAAAGTGATTTTTTAAGAAGTTAAATTAAAAACTATAGAATATTTAAAGAAAGAAATTATGAGTTTAAATAAGTACAGTTCAAAGAAAGCATCAATTAAAGTTTGTTTTTTAAATAAAAATTGAAATTAATAATTGGATAATAAAAAAAGTTTATGAAAATTTGAAATAGGAAGAAGAGCCTGACAAAGGTAAGATCGTGAGATTGTTTTCTGGGAAAAAGCTGCTGGAACCAGATGAGAAAATCAACAGTAAGTACAAAGATTTTTTATTTTAAGTGAATTAATTTGATGTTAATTTTGTTGCATATGAATTTAAAAAAATGTTGATCTTGATTTAAATTTGTATAATATAAAATTTGCAGAGCAGAGCCTATCTGTTTCAAACTAGATAGCCGAATGAACAAGTAAAATAATATATAATGGCGAAATGAACCCACATAAACAAATTTATTTTTCATGTATAAAGCTCTTGTGAAAGATAAAAACCAAATATTAAATAAAATAAATAAGCGAACAAATAATAATAATAAAAATGTCACTGTAATATATGTATATTGTAATGGAATTTTTACTTCGTGGGGATGATCACTTCAAACTTTTGAATTGATAAACTTTTTGACAAGAACTTTGTATGATAACAAATAAAATCTCAATTATTTGCAAAATAAAAATGAAATTGCGAGATGATTCCTGTTTGTACTCAGATTAAATGGAACATCGATGCTGCCGTGTTCTGCAGTTGTAGTTAGTTGCCTTGTTCTACGGTTACAGTTGGGACGTCTCGAGAGGTTCTTTCTTCCTTCAAGGGATTAGGCTACCAGTTAAGCTAGTTCGCCGGTTCTAGTAACGTTCTGGAATGCTACTGACCGCGCCACTTTTTATATCACTTCTTTTCAAATTGACTTTAAAAAAATATTTATTAAATAACAAACTTTAGTACTTGATAACTTAAGTACAATAATAAACTTAACACTATAAGTGAATGAAATCATCTGCTAGGCTGAAAGTCATGAATAACAATTTATAAGAAATAATATACTGACTCTATATAAACTTAAATAATGAAGAGGAAAGAAAGTCGGTGAAGTCAAAATAACAGATGTGCAGATTGTATCTATGCGAGACGAATGTAATTTATTACGAAAGATTAAAATATGAAATAAGATATAGTACGTGACAATTTGAATAAAGAGTATAATATTACACATTATGCGGTAAAGGTGTTACAAAACAATGTTACAAAACTGTTGGATAAAAATGTAATATTAGAACTTATTATTTTAAAGAGTCTTTTAAGTACCTATATAACATATATATATATATATATATATATATATATATATATATATACAGGGTATTCCATCTCAAACGAGCCACCTTGAATATTTGGTTATTTTCAAAACTATTGCAATAAGAAAAAACAGGTCCATTTTTGTTACGAGGGGGAAATTTTTTGAGGTGAACTAGCGCATTCAACATAAACAGGCCAAATCGAGTATAATGTGCTGGACAATCATCTTTATTGAATATTTTGGTCTGTTTTCCAATAGGACTTCTTCTAATAAGATCGATAAATCATTAATTAACAATTCAAGTCATTTACGAGATAGAAATAGATACCAGGGAGCAGTTGAGGGAAAGAATCAATGTTGCGTTCCAAATAATGTGAGATGATCGATCGTGAACGAGAACTATTGGGTGAACTTATGTATGACTCAGCGACACGTGCAGTGTCTCATTACAGTCCCGCCGAGCATCCATGGGAATTGCCGTATCAACAATGCCGATTCAGCATTCATTATGTTATAAATTGTAGAATTTCACTTAGTCTTTATTCATTATTACTCAGTAACTCTGTCACTTTATATCGTTATTTTTCATTTGTATTTAAAAGTTATTTTTTTGTTTGATATTAACAAAAATCTTTTTTAAGAAAGTTAAATTTCAGAAGTGTGATATAACACACACACACACACACTCATACACACACACACACTCACCCGGGGTGGTTGTTGGTCCACTACCGGGCGCCTCCCCAGGTGGCGGATAGGGGAACGCTCTCCAGCAATGGGGAGTACTGAGGATTTCTTCAGGGCGGACCAAAATCAGATAGGGGAAGGAACCCCGAAAATAAACCATTCATGGATATGGGTGATAAGGTCAACTTAATACCCCAGGTGGGTACCTCTGCAGAGGATAATCCCACCACCGGTTCCGATCGAGTGAAAGCCTCGGTGGCCGGTGCACGCTCCACGGATTCTGGGGGAGCGAATTATCACTGGTTCCGTCACATAGTGACAACAAGAAGAAAGAAACTATTAATGGTACAACATCGACCATTAAAACTAGAGCTGGCAGCAAGACACTATTCAGCCAAGTCCTCCAAAAGGCGGATAGTGGAGTTGACGTGCCCCAAAGGGCAACAAATGAGAGTGGCGCTCCAAACAAATTAGGAGCAAAGATCGATGAGCTCTTGAAGTTCATTGGGCCTAGGCACAATGTACATCATGAGATCAAGAAACTGGCAAACTCCATTAAGTCAGAATATGACAAATATCTGACGTCAACGACGCGGCCGTCTCCCGTAGCGAAACCTGCTACAACACAGACATCGCCAGTAAAGGTGTCAAACACTCAGACACAAGGTGAAAAGCAAAAGGAGGTCCCAAAAGCGGCTGCCTCAAAAGCAGCTAACTCAAAACCGGCTGCATCAACACCGGCGGCCCCAAAGCAGGCGGCTTCAATAAAAGTAGCCTCACTAGCGGCAGACTCTGTAGCAAGGACCTCGCCACCGAAGGCCTCGCCTTCAGTAGCCTCATCAAGTAAGGCACCACTACCAAAAACTCTTAAACCGGTGCTAGCTAGCAAGCTAAAGCCCGGTAAAGAAGGTTGCCAGAACATCGGGCAAACCACCCAGGCAACAACAAGTAGGGTGGTCAATTCAGAAGCGGAGAGAAACAATGGATTAAAATCCAAGTTTAAACCGCAGACCAAGAACCAACCTTCAAACCAGTCTACTGACTGGCAAGTGGCAAAGAGGAAAAAGGCCTCGAGGACCAATAAGCAAAAACCAGCGCCACATTGTACGCTGCTTATAAAGAGAGGCGAGAAGAGCTCCCATGCAGATATCTTGCGAGGTATCAAGAATGATCCCACCTTGCAGGATATAGGCAAAAAAGTCAATAAGATCCGACGAACAGCTAAGGGAGATCTCCTATTGTTATTCGCGAAGGCAGACGCTCAGGAGATGGAGCGTTATTGTAAAGCCATCAAGAATAAGCTCCCAAGAGGGCCACTGTACAATCTCGAATACCGCAAATCGAGATTGAAATTAAAGACCTGGACGAGATCAGTACCAAGGAAGACGTAGTAAACCTGCTCAAAGATAATATCGACGGCCTGGCAGAGATCACTGAGGAGGCAGTGAAATCACTTCGACGGGCATATAGATCAACACAAACGGCAGTTGTTTGTCTCCCAGAAGTCCAGGCCAAGAAAGCCATCGCACTTGGAAAGCTGAAACTCGCGTGGGGCACAGTACGTGTTCGCGAGAGGATCAGCCTTCGACGGTGCTTCAAATGCTGGCACTTTGGGCACAACGCCCAGGCGTGCAGAGGCAAGACTGATCGAAGCAGTTGTTGTCACAGATGCGGAGGCGCCGGTCACAATGCCTCGGCTTGCCAACAACCTGCCAAGTGCTTACTCTGCAAAGAGAAAGATAGTAGGTCAGACTGCCGGCATGTTGCGGGTAGTTGGAAATGTCCGATCTACCAACAGGCGATGAGAGCAGCACAAGCCCGTAAATGAAAGTACTGCAACTCAACCTCAATCATTGCGAAGCAGCCCAAGACCTACTGGTACAGCGGGTGCGGGAATTGGATTGCGACGTAGCCATAATCTGCGAGCAGTACAAAAACTTCGACACCGTGTCCTGGGTAAATGACACAACGGACAGAGCAGCGATATGGGCTTGCGGTAAACTTCCGTTCCAACAACTCCCAAATACCCCTGAACAATGTCTTGTGAGAGCCAAAGTGGGAGGGGTTCACTTCTATAGCTGCTATGCACCTCCTAGTGCACAGCTCGAGGAGTTCGAGTTATTCTTGGACACCTTGGCGGAGGATGTACGGAAGCGTGAATCGGTCGCCATCGCAGGAGATTTCAACGCCTGGGCAATTGACTGGGGAAGCCGGGAAACGAGCGCGAGGGGACGAGCTCTCCTTGAGACCATGTCTTCGCTCAACCTGGTACTCCTCAACACAGGAGCCGTAAGCACATATCGCAAAGGCACAGCCAGCTCCATTATCGATGTGACATTCGTTAGCAGCAACCTAATTAAAGGGGGCTGTGAGTGGCGGGTCGATGAGGAGTTTACTAATAGCGACCACCAAGCTATTATATGGGAAATCAACACCACTCCCAAACGAAGATTGTGTGTCAGTCGTGCGAGGCCACAGCCAGTCGGTTGGAACAAAAATGCTTTCGATGCTGATTCATTCGCCTTGGTTATGGAGCAGGAACCATTGTCAATAGCAACAAGCGCAGAAGCCACTGCCAAAGAGGTAATGACAAGCGTTGTCAAGTCCTGCGATGCTTCCATGCCAAGGAGACGGCACAACAACAGCCGCCCACCAGTTTACTGGTGGAACGACACGATCTCACAACACCGACGAGAGTGTCTCAAAGCACGAAGGCTGCATCAACGAGCACGGAGACGCGACAGGGTCACAACAGAAGAACTAAGGCTCGACTATGAGATCAAAAGACAACAACTACGAAGAGCAATTCTCTCAAGCAAGAGATCCTACTGGAAGGAGTTGTGTGACGAAGTTAATCAAGATCCATGGGGAAAACCGTATAAAATCGTGATGCATAAAATTAAGGCCCCTCCCATGACATCAACGAACTGCCCCGAATCATTGCACCGCATTGTCACTCACTTGTTTCCTGCGAAGCCTGAGCTACCCGCTTATCCTTCGTGGCAGGTGAGGGACGAAGATATACCATCAGTGACTATGAATGAGCTGATGGGCGCATGCAAGCGGCTCAAAAACTGCAAGGCTCCCGGTCCAGATGGCATACCTAACATCGCGCTAAAATGCGCCATAGCCAATAGGCCTGACATGTTTCTACAAATGTATGAGACCTGCCTAAAGCAGGGGGTTTCCCGACTAAGTGGAAAAAGCAGAGGCTTGTGCTCCTCCCTAAAGGGGGAAAGAAACCTCCAGACGAACCGTCATCATATCGTCCCCTCTGTATGTTGGACTCTGCGGGAAAACTCCTTGAAAGAATAATAGCAGATAGGCTGGAGCCCTACGTTGAGCCAAAACTTTCCACCAACCAATTCGGGTTCAGAAAGGGGAGATCAACCATCGATGCCGTGACACTCGTTACCAACATCGCCAGAGAGGCTATCTCGGGAAAGAGATGGAGAAGAGGTGGAAAAAAGTACTGTCTAATAGCCACCCTGGATATCAAGAACGCCTTTAACTCGGCCCGCTGGGACCGCATTTTGGAGCTCTTGCCAGGATGGAAGTTCCTCAGTACTTGCGGAGAATGGTTTCAGCGTATTTCAAGGACCGCATCTTATTGTACCAAACTGAAAATGGGCAAGTCGACTATAAGATCACAGGAGGTGTACCTCAGGGCTCTGTTCTTGGCCCCCTCTTATGGAACGTAATGTACAACGACCTGCTCCTGCTCGGTCTGCCTGAGGGCGTCAGGCTAGTGGCATTCGCCGATGATGTGGCATTGATCATAGTGCGCAAGCACATAGAGGAGATACAAACAACCTTCTCATTCGCTATAGCCACAATTCAGCATTGGATGCTCGCAGCGGACTTGAGTTTAGCAGAACAAAAGACCGAAACACTTCTTGTTAGCAGTCGAAAGGCAAGGGAAACCATCACCCTCAAAATAGGCGACTCCTACATACAGTCGCAGCCCTTCATCAGCTATTTGGGGGTGCTCCTGGACACACGGCTCAACTTCAAAGAGCACATAATCGCGGCCAGCAAGAAAGCAGCTGGGGTACAGGGGGCATTATCTAGAATAATGCCGAATGTCGGAGGCCCTAGACAGATAAGAAGACAGCTACTGGCAACAGTAACTACTTCTGTTTTGTTGTACGGGGCACCGGTATGGGAGAAATCGCTCGAGCTACCATCGTACCGCCGGAAAATGGAATCAGTCCAGCGGCTCTCAGCGATTCGAGTGGCATCATCCTACCGCACTGTGTCTTATGAGGCGGTAAGTGTGATTGCCTCTACCCTACCAATCGACATCCTGGCTGCAGAAAGGGGACGGCTTTGCCGCAGAAAGTTAGAAAAAGACCAGCCGACAAGAAACAGCGATGAAAGGGCCATGAGTCTAGGGCAATGGCAGGAGAGGTGGGGACAGCTCTACAAAAGGCCGGTGGACATATCGATTGATACCTAACATCAGTCGTTGGGTCAACCGCCAGCATGGGGAGGTTGGGTTTTACATCACTCAACTCCTGACTGGACATGGATGCTTTCGAGCATACCTGCACAGGTTCAGGAGGGCAAACTCCCCAAACTGCCCACACTGTACGGACGTGATAGAGGACGCGGAACACGTGTTCTTCTCCTGCCCCCGGTTTCAGGATCAACGTGCCGAAGTGGAGAGGATTCTGGAGACTAATATCGTTCCAGAACAATTAGTAGAAGCCATGTTGAAGGGCCCGCAAGCCTGGAACTTGGTATCAGATTACGCGGAGACTATCCTCAAAGACCTCCGCAATACCTTCGAGGAGTAGGCTTTAGAGGCTTTCAATGTAAGAGCAGTTAACATCTGCAATGAACCACCCTTGCGAAGTAGTATTGACAAAGAGTGCCGCAGGGGACCATGGTTGTAGGAGAAAGAGGTTAGGGTTTTAGCGGGTATACGTTATACTGGCTTCAATGCAACGATTTAATCTTGCTTTGAAGTCATTGCATCGGGAGTCCCGCACGACGGCCAGCACGTGCTAGCTAAGTACGCAATGTATTTCCCCCCTCTTCGGATAAAAAAAAAAAAACACACACACACTCACACAACCAACCTTCAAACCAGTCGACTGACTGGCAAGTGGTAAAGAGGAAAAAGGCCCCGAGGACCAATAAGCAAAAACCAGCGCCACATTGTACGCTGGTTATAAAGAAAGGCGAGAAGAGCTCCCATGCAGATATCTTGCGAGGTATCAAGAATGATCCCACCTTGCAGGATATAGGCAAAAAAGTCAATAAGATCCGACGAACAGCTAAGGGAGATCTCCTGTTTTTATTCGCGAAGGCAGACGCTCAGGAGATGGAGCGCTACTGTAACGCCATCAAGAATAAGCTCCCAAGCGGGGCCACTGTACAATCTCGAATACCGCAAATCGAGATTGAAATTAAAGACCTGGATGAGATCAGTACAAAGGAAGACGTGGTAAAGCTGCTCAAAGATAATATCGACGGCCTGGCAGAGATCACTGAGGAGGCAGTGAAATCACTTCGACGGGCATATAGATCAACACAAACGGCAGTTGTTTGTCTCCCAGAGGTCCAGGCCAAGAAATCCATCGCACTTGGAAAGCTGAAACTTGCGTGGGGCACAGTACGTGTTCGCGAGAGGATCAGCCTTCGACGGTGCTTCAAATGCTGGCACTTTGGGCACAACGCCCAGGCGTGCAGAGGCAAGACTGACCGAAGCAGTTGTTGTCACAGATGCGGAGGCGCTGGTCACAATGCCTCGGCTTGTCAACAACCTGCCAAGTGCCTACTCTGCAAAGAGAAAGATAGTAGGTCAGACTGCCGGCACGTTGCGGGTAGTTGGAAATGTCCGATCTACCAACAGGCGATGAGAGCAGCACAAGCCCGTAAATGAAAGTACTGCAACTCAACCTCAACCATTGCGAAGCAGCCCAAGACCTACTGGTACAGCGGGTGCGGGAATTGGATTGCGACGTAGCCATAATCTGCGAGCAGTACAAAAACTTCGACACCCTGTCCTGGGTAAATGACACAACGGACAGAGCAGCGATATGGGCTTGCGGTAAACTTCCGTTCCAACAACTCCCAAATACCCCCGAACCATGGCTTGTGAGAGCCAAAGTGGGAGGGGTTCACTTCTATAGCTGCTATGCACCTCCTAGTGCACAGCTCGAGGAGTTCGAGTTATTCTTGGACACCTTGGCGGAGGATGTACGGAAGCGTGAATCGGTCGCCATCGCAGGAGATTTCAACGCCTGGGCAATTGACTGGGGATGCCGGGAAACGAGCGCGAGAGGACGAGCTCTCCTTGAGACCATGTCTTCGCTCAACCTGGTACTCCTCAACACAGGAGCCGTAAGCACATATCGCAAAGGCACTGCCAGCTCCATTATCGACGTGACATTCATTAGCAGCAACCTAATTAAAGGGGGCTGTGAGTGGCGGGTCGATGAGGAGTTTACTAATAGCGACCACCAAGCTATTATATGGGAAATCAACACCACTCCCAAACGAAGATTGTGTGTCAGTCGTGCGAGGTCACAGCCAGTCGGTTGGAACAAAAATGCTTTCGATGCTGATTCCTTCGCCTTGGTTATGGAGCAGGAACCATTGTCAATAGCAACAAGCGCAGAAGCCACTGCCAAAGAGGTAATGACAACCGTTGTCAAGTCCTGCGATGCTTCCATGCCAAGGAGACGGCAGAACAACAGCCGCCCACCAGTTTACTGGTGGAACGACACGATCTCACAACACCGACGAGAGTGTCTCAAAGCACGAAGGCTGCATCAACGAGCACGGAGACGCGACAGGGTCACAACAGAAGTACTAAGGCTCGACTATGAGATCAAAAGACAACAACTACGAAGAGCCATTCTCTCAAGCAAGAGATCCTACTGGAAGGAGTTGTGTGACGAAGTTGATCAAGATCCATGGGGAAAACCGTATAAAATCGTGATGCATAAAATTAAAGCCCCCCCATGACAACAACGAACTGCCCCGAATCATTGCACCGCATTGTCACTCACTTGTTTCCTGCGAAACCTGAGCTACCCGCTTATCCTGCTTGGCAGGTGAGGGACGAAGATATACCATCAGTGACTATGAATGAGCTGAAGGGCGCGTGCAACCGGCTCCAAAACGGTAAGGCTCCCGGTCCAGATGGCATACCTAACATCGCGCTAAAATGCGCCATAGCCAATAGGCCTGACATGTTTCTACGCATGTATGAGACCTGCCTAAAGCAGGGGGTTTTCCCGACTAAGTGGAAAAAACAGAGGCTTGTGCTCCTCCCTAAAGGGGGAAAGAAACCTCCCGACGAACCGTCATCATATCGTCCCCTCTGTATGTTGGACTCTGCGGGAAAACTCCTTGAGAGGATAATAGCAGATAGGCTGGAGCCCTACGTTGAGCCAAAACTTTCCACCAACCAATTCGGGTTCAGAAAGGGGAGATCAACCATCGATGCCGTGACACTCGTTACCAACATCGCCAGAGAGGCTATCTCGGGAAAGAGATGGAGAAGAGGTGGAAAAAAGTACTGTCTAATAGCCACCCTGGATATCAAGAACGCCTTTAACTCGGCCCGCTGGGACCGCATTTTGGAGGGTCTTGCCAGGATGGAGGTTCCTCAGTACTTGTGCAGAATGGTTTCAGCGTATTTCAAGGACCGCATCTTGTTGTACCAAACTGAAAATGGGCAAGTAGATTATAAGATCACAGGAGGTGTACCTCAGGGCTCTGTTCTGGGCCCCCTCTTATGGAACGTAATGTACAACGACCTGCTCCTGCTCGGTCTGCCTGAGGGCGTCAGGCTAGTGGCATTCGCCGATGATGTGGCATTGATCATAGTGCGTAAGCACATAGAGGAGATACAAACAACCTTCTCATTCGCTATAGCCACAATTCAGCATTGGATGCTCTCAGCGGACTTGAGTTTAGCAGAGCAAAAGACCGAAACACTTCTTGTTAGCAGTCGAAAGGCAAGGGAAACCATCACCCTCAAAATAGGCGACACCTACATACAGTCGCAGCCCTTCATCAGCTATTTGGGGGTGCTCCTGGACACACGGCTCAACTTCAAAGACCACATAATCGCGGCCAGCAAGAAAGCAGCTGGGGTACAGGTGGCATTATCTAGAATAATGCCGAATGTCGGAGGCCCTAGACAGATAAGAAGACAGCTACTGGCAACAGTAACTACCTCTGTTTTGTTGTACGGGGCACCGGTATGGGAGAAATCGCTCGAGCTACCATCGTACCGCCGGAAAATGAAATCAGTCCAGCGGCTCTCAGCGATTCGAGTGGCATCATCCTACCGCACTGTGTCTTACGAGGCGGTGAGTGTGATTGCCTCTACCCTACCAATCGACATCCTGGCTGCAGAAAGGGGACGGCTTTATCGCAGAAAGTTAGAGAAAGACCAACCGACAGGAAACAGCGATGAAAGAGCCATGAGTCTAGGGCAATGGCAGGAGAGATGGGACAGCTCTACTAAAGGCCGGTGGACATATCGATTGATACCTAACATCAGTCGTTGGGTCAACCGCCAGCATGGGGAAGTTGGGTTCTACATCACTCAACTCCTGACTGGACATGGATGCTTTCGAGCATACCTGCACAGGTTCAGGAGGGCAAACTCCCCAAACTGCCCACAGTGTACGGACGTGATAGAGGACGCGGAACACGTGTTCTTCTCCTGCCTCGGTTTCAGGATCAACGTGCTGAAGTGGAGAGGATTCTGGAGACTAATATCGTTCCAGAACAATTAGTAAAAGCCATGCTGAAGGGCCCCCAAGCCTGGAACTTGGTATCGGATTACGCGGAGACTATCCTCAAAGAACTCCGCAATACGTTCGAGGAGTAGGCTTTAGAGGCTTTCAATGTAAGAGCAGTAAACATCTGCAATGAACCACCCTTGCGAAGTAGTATTGACTAAGAGTGCCGCAGGGGACCATGGTTGTAGGAGAAAGAGGTTAGGGTTTTAGCGGGTATACGGTATACTGGTTTCAATGCAACGATTTACTCTTGCTTTGAAGTCATTGTATCGGGAGTCCCGCACGACGCAGCCAGCACGTGACCTACTGGTACAGCGGGTAATTGGATTGCGACGTAGCCATAATCTGTATGGGTAAATCCAACGGACAGAGCAGCTCTTCGTTCCAACAACTCCCAAATACCCCCGAACCATGGCTTGTGAGAGCCAAATGGGAGGGGTTCACTTCTAAGCTGCTATGCACCTCCACACAGCCGAGGAGTCGAGTTATTCTTGGACACCTTGGCGGAGGATGTACGGAAGCGTGAATCGGTCGCCATCGCAGGAGATTTCAACGCCTGGGCAATTGACTGGGGATGCCGGGAAACGAGCGCGAGAGGACGAGCTCTCCTTGAGACCATGTCTTCGCTCAACCTGGTACTCCTCAACACAGGAGACGTAAGCACATATCGCAAAGGCACAGCCAGCTCCATTATCGATGTGACATTCGTTAGCAGCAACCTAATTAAAGGGGGCTGTGAGTGGCGGGTCGATGAGGAGTTTACTAATAGCGACCACCAAGCTATTATATGGGAAATCAACACCACTCCCAAACGAAGATTGTGTGTCAGTCGTGCGAGGTCACAGCCAGTCGGTTGGAACAAAAATGCTTTTGATGCTGATTCATTCGCCTTGGTTATGGAGCAGGAACCATTGTCAATAGCAACAAGCGCAGAAGCCACTGCCAAAGAGGTAATGACAAGCGTTGTCAAGTCCTGCGATGCTTCCATGCCAAGGAGACGGCAGAACAACAGCCGCCCACCAGTTTACTGGTGGAACGACACGATCTCACAACACCGACGAGAGTGTCTCAAAGCACGAAGGCTGCATCAACGAGCACGGAGACGCTACAGGGTCACAACAGAAGAACTAAGGCTCGACTATGAGATCAAAAGACAACAACTACGAAGAGCCATTCTCTCAAGCAAGAGATCCTACTGGAAGGAGTTGTGTGACGAAGTTGACCAAGATCCATGGGGAAAACCGTATAAAATCGTGATGCATAAAATCAAGGCCCCCCCATGACATCAACGAACTGCCCCGAATCATTGCACCGCATTGTCACTCACTTGTTTCCTGCGAAGCCTGAGCTACCCGCTTATCCTTCGTGGCAGGTGAGGGACGAAGATATACCATCAGTGACTATGAATGAGCTGATGGGGTCGTGCAACCGGCTCCAAAACGGTAAGGCTCCCGGTCCAGATGGCATACCTAACATCGCGCTAAAATGCGCCATAGCCAATAGGCCTGACATGTTTCTACACATGTATGAGACCTGCCTAAAGCAGGGGGTTTTCCCGACTAAGTGGAAAAAGCAGAGGCTTGTGCTCCTCCCTAAAGGGGGAAAGAAACCTCCCGACGAACCGTCATCATATCGTCCCCTCTGTATGTTGGACTCTGCGGGAAAACTCCTTGAAAGAATAATAGCAGATAGGCTGGAGCCCTACGTTGAGCCAAAACTTTCCACCAACCAATTCGGGTTCAGAAAGGGGAGATCAACCATCGATGCCGTGACACTCGTTACCAACATCGCCAGAGAGGCTATCTCGGGAAAGAGATGGAGAAGAGGTGGAAAAAAGTACTGTCTAATAGCCACCCTGGATATCAAGAACGCCTTTAACTCGGCCCGCTGGGACCGCATTTTGGAGGCTCTTGCCAGGATGGAAGTTCCGCAGTACTTGCGCAGAATGGTTTCAGCGTATTTCAAGGACCGCATCTTGTTGTACCAAACTGAAAATGGGCAAGTAGACTATAAGATCACAGGAGGTGTACCTCAGGGCTCTGTTCTTGGCCCCCTCTTATGGAACGTAATGTACAACGACCTGCTCCTGCTCGGTCTGCCTGAGGGCGTCAGGCTAGTGGCATTCGCCGATGATGTGGCATTGATCATAGTGCGCAAGCACATAGAGGAGATACAAACAACCTTCTCATTCGCTATAGCCACAATTCAGCATTGGATGCTCGCAGCGGACTTGAGTTTAGCAGAACAAAAGACCGAAACACTTCTTGTTAGCAGTCGAAAGGCAAGGGAAACCATCACCCTCAAAATAGGCGACACCTACATACAGTCGCAGCCCTTCATCAGCTATTTGGGGGTGCTCCTGGACGCACGGCTCAACTTCAAAGAGCACATAATCGCGGCCAGCAAGAAAGCAGCTGGGGTACAGGGGGCATTATCTAGAATAATGCCGAATGTCGGAGGCCCTAGATAGATAAGAAGACAGCTACTGGCAACAGTAACTACTTCTGTTTTGTTGTACGGGGCACCGGTATGGGAGAAATCGCTCGAGCTACCATCGTACCGCCGGAAAATGAAATCAGTCCAGCGGCTCTCAGCGATTCGTGTGGCATCATCCTACCGCACTGTGTCTTACGAGGCGGTGAGTGTGATTGCTTCTACCCTACCAGTCGACATCCTGGCTGCAGAAAGGGGACGGCTTTATAGCAGAAATTAGAGAAAGACCAACCGACAGGAAACAGCGATGAAAGAGCCATGAGTCTAGGGCAATGGCAGGAGAGGTGGGACAGCTCTACTAAAGGCCGGTGGACATATCGATTGATACCTAACATCAGTCGTTGGGTCAAACGCCAGCATGGGGAGGTTGGGTTTTACATCACTCAACTCCTGACTGGGCATGGATGCTTTCGAGCATACCTGCACAGGTTTAGGAGGGCAAACTCTCCAAACTGCCCACACTGTACGGACGTGGTAGAGGACGCGGAACACGTGTTCTTCTCCTGCCCCCGGTTTCAGGATCAACGTGCTGAAGTGGAGAGGATTCTGGAGACTAATATCGTTCCAGAACAATTAGTAGAAGCCATGCTGAAGGGCCCCCAAGCCTGGAACTTGGTATCAGATTACGCGGAGACTATCCTTAAAGAGCTCCGCAATACCTTCGAGGAGTAGGCTTTAGAGGCTTTCAATGTAAGAGCAGTTAACATCTGCAATGAACCACCCTTGCGAAGTAGTATTGACAAAGAGTGCCGCAGGGGACCATGGTTGTAGGAGAAAGAAGTTAGGGTTTTAGCGGGTATACGGTATACTGGTTTCAATGCAACGATTTACTCTTGCTTTGAAGTCATTGCATCGGGAGTCCCGCACGACGGCTAGCACGTGCTAGTTAAGTACGCAATGTATTTCCCCCCTCTTCGGATAAAAAAAAAAAAAAAAAAAAAAAAACACTCACACACCCGGGGTGGTTGTTGGTCCACTACCGGGCGCCTCCCCAGGTGGCGGATAGGGGAACGCTCTCCAGCAATGGGGAGTACTGAGGATTTCCTTAGGGCGGACCAAAATCAGATAGGGGAAGGGACCCCGAAAATAAACCATTTATGGATATGGGTGATAAGGTGAACTTAATACCCCAGGTGGGTACCTCTGCAGAGGATAATCCCGCCACCGGTTCCGATCGAGTGAAAGCCTCGGTGGCCGGTGCACGCTCCACGGATTCTGGGGGGAGCGAATTATCACTGGTTCCGTCACATAGTGACAAGAAGAAGAAAGAAACTATTAATGGTACAACATCGACCATTAAAACTAGAGCTGGCAGCAAGACACTATTCAGCCAAGTCCTCCAAAAGGCGGATAGTGGAGTTGACGTGCCCCAAAGGGCAACAAATGAGAGTGGCGCTCCAAACAAATTAGGAGCAAAGATCGATGAGCTCTTGAAGTTCATTGGGCCTAGGCACAATGTACATCATGAGATCAAGAAACTGGCAAACGCCATTAAGTCAGAATATGACAAATATCTGACGTCAACGACGCGGCCGTCTCCTGTAGCGAAACCTGCTACAACACAGACATCGCCAGTAAAGGTGTCAAACACTCAGACACAAGGTGAAAAGCAAAAGGAGGTCCCAAAAGCGGCTGCCTCAAAAGCAGCTAACTCAAAACCGGCTGCATCAACACCGGCGGCCCCAAAGCAGGCGGCTTCAATAAAAGTAGCCTCACTAGTGGCAGACTCTGTAGCAAGGACCTCGCCACCGAAGGCCTCGCCTTCAGTAGCCTCATCAAGTAAGGCACCACTACCAAAAACTCTTAAACCGGTGCTAGCTAGCAAGCTAAAGCCCGGTAAAGAAGGTTGCCAGAACATCGGGCAAACCACCCAGGCAACAACAAGTAGGGTGGTCAATTCAGAAGCGGAGAGAAACAATGGATTAAAATCCAAGTTTAAACCGCAGACCAAGAACCAACCTTCAAACCAGTCTACTGACTGGCAAGTGGCAAAGAGGAAAAAGGCCTCGAGGACCAATAAGCAAAAACCAGCGCCACATTGTACGCTGCTTATAAAGAGAGGCGAGAAGAGCTCCCATGCAGATATCTTGCGAGGTATCAAGAATGATCCCACCTTGCAGGATATAGGCAAAAAAGTCAATAAGATCCGACGAACAGCTAAGGGAGATCTCCTATTGTTATTCGCGAAGGCAGACGCTCAGGAGATGGAGCGTTATTGTAACGCCATCAAGAATAAGCTCCCAAGCGGGGCCACTGTACAATCTCGAATACCGCAAATCGAGATTGAAATTAAAGACCTGGACGAGATCAGTACCAAGGAAGACGTAGTAAACCTGCTCAAAGATAATATCGACGGCCTGGCAGAGATCACTGAGGAGGCAGTGAAATCACTTCGACGGGCATATAGATCAACACAAACGGCAGTTGTTTGTCTCCCAGAAGTCCAGGCCAAGAAAGCCATCGCACTTGGAAAGCTGAAACTCGCGTGGGGCACAGTACGTGTTCGCGAGAGGATCAGCCTTCGACGGTGCTTCAAATGCTGGCACTTTGGGCACAACGCCCAGGCGTGCAGAGGCAAGACTGATCGAAGCAGTTGTTGTCACAGATGCGGAGGCGCTGGTCACAATGCCTCGGCTTGTCAACAACCTGCCAAGTGCTTACTCTGCAAAGAGAAAGATAGTAGGTCAGACTACCGGCATGTTGCGGGTAGTTGGAAATGTCCGATCTACCAACAGGCGATGAGAGCAGCACAAGCCCGTAAATGAAAGTACTGCAACTCAACCTCAATCATTGCGAAGCAGCCCAAGACCTACTGGTACAGCGGGTGCGGGAATTGGATTGCGACGTAGCCATAATCTGCGAGCAGTACAAAAACTTCGACACCCCGTCCTGGGTAAATGACACAACGGACAGAGCAGCGATATGGGCTTGCGGTAAACTTCCGTTCCAACAACTCCCAAATACCCCCGAACAATGTCTTGTGAGAGCCAAAGTGGGAGGGGTTCAATTCTATAGCTGCTATGCACCTCCTAGTGCACAGCTCGAGGAGTTCGAGTTATTCTTGGACACCTTGGCGGAGGATGTACGGAAGCGTGAATCGGTCGCCATCGCAGGAGATTTCAACGCCTGGGCAATTGACTGGGGAATGCCGGGAAACGAGCGCGAGAGGACGAGCTCTCCTTGAGACCATGTCTTCGCTCAACCTGGTACTCCTCAACACAGGAGCCGTAAGCACATATCGCAAAGGCACAGCCAGCTCCATTATCGATGTGACATTCGTTAGCAGCAACCTAATTAAAGGGGGCTGTGAGTGGCGGGTCGATGAGGAGTTTACTAATAGCGACCACCAAGCTATTATATGGGAAATCAACACCACTCCCAAACGAAGATTGTGTGTCAGTCGTGCGAGGCCACAGCCAGTCGGTTGGAACAAAAATGCTTTCGATGCTGATTCATTCGCCTTGGTTATGGAGCAGGAACCATTGTCAATAGCAACAAGCGCAGAAGCCACTGCCAAAGAGGTAATGACAAGCGTTGTCAAGTCCTGCGATGCTTCCATGCCAAGGAGACGGCACAACAACAGCCGCCCACCAGTTTACTGGTGGAACGACACGATCTCACAACACCGACGAGAGTGTCTGAAAGCACGAAGGCTGCATCAACGAGCACGGAGACGCGACAGGGTCACAACAGAAGAACTAAGGCTCGACTATGAGATCAAAAGACAACAACTACGAAGAGCAATTCTCTCAAGCAAGAGATCCTACTGGAAGGAGTTGTGTGACGAAGTTAATCAAGATCCATGGGGAAAACCGTATAAAATCGTGATGCATAAAATTAAGGCCCCTCCCATGACATCAACGAACTGCCCCGAATCATTGCACCGCATTGTCACTCACTTGTTTCCTGCGAAGCCTGAGCTACCCGCTTATCCTTCGTGGCAGGTGAGGGACGAAGATATACCATCAGTGACTATGAATGAGCTGATGGGCGCATGCAAGCGGCTCAAAAACGGTGCAAGGCTCCCGGTCCAGATGGCATACCTAACATCGCGCTAAAATGCGCCATAGCCAATAGGCCTGACATGTTTCTACAAATGTATGAGACCTGCCTAAAGCAGGGGGTTTTCCCGACTAAGTGGAAAAAGCAGAGGCTTGTGCTCCTCCCTAAAGGGGGAAAGAAACCTCCAGACGAACCGTCATCATATCGTCCCCTCTGTATGTTGGACTCTGCGGGAAAACTCCTTGAAAGAATAATAGCAGATAGGCTGGAGCCCTACGTTGAGCCAAAACTTTCCACCAACCAATTCGGGTTCAGAAAGGGGAGATCAACCATCGATGCCGTGACACTCGTTACCAACATCGCCAGAGAGGCTATCTCGGGAAAGAGATGGAGAAGAGGTGGAAAAAAGTACTGTCTAATAGCCACCCTGGATATCAAGAACGCCTTTAACTCGGCCCGCTGGGACCGCATTTTGGAGGCTCTTGCCAGGATGGAAGTTCCTCAGTACTTGCGGCAGAATGGTTTCAGCGTATTTCAAGGACCGCATCTTGTTGTACCAAACTGAAAATGGGCAAGTAGACTATAAGATCACAGGAGGTGTACCTCAGGGCTCTGTTCTTGGCCCCCTCTTATGGAACGTAATGTACAACGACCTGCTCCTGCTCGGTCTGCCTGAGGGCGTCAGGCTAGTGGCATTCGCCGATGATGTGGCATTGATCATAGTGCGCAAGCACATAGAGGAGATACAAACAACCTTCTCATTCGCTATAGCCACAATTCAGCATTGGATGCTCTCAGCGGACTTGAGTTTAGCAGAGCAAAAGACCGAAACACTTCTTGTTAGCAGTCGAAAGGCAAGGGAAACCATCACCCTCAAAATAGGCGACACCTACATACAGTCGCAGCCCTTCATCAGCTATTTGGGGGTGCTCCTGGACACACGGCTCAACTTCAAAGAGCACATAATCGCGGCCAGCAAGAAAGCAGCTGGGGTACAGGGGGCATTATCTAGAATAATGCCGAATGTCGGAGGCCCTAGACAGATAAGAAGACAGCTACTGGCAACAGTAACTACTTCTGTTTTGTTGTACGGGGCACCGGTATGGGAGAAATCGCTCGAGCTACCATCGTACCGCCGGAAAATGGAAAATGGAATCAGTCCAGCGGCTCTCAGCGATTCGAGTGGCATCATCCTACCGCACTGTGTCTTATGAGGCGGTGAGTGTGATTGCCTCTACCCTACCAATCGACATCCTGGCTGCAGAAAGGGGACGGCTTTACCGCAGAAAGTTAGAAAAAGACCAGCCGACAAGAAACAGCGATGAAAGAGCCATGAGTCTAGGGCAATGGCAGGAGAGGTGGGACAGCTCTACAAAAGGCCGGTGGACATATCGATTGATACCTAACATCAGTCGTTGGGTCAACCGCCAGCATGGGGAGGTTGGGTTTTACATCACTCAACTCCTGACTGGACATGGATCCTTTGAGCATACCTGCACAGGTTCAGGAGGGCAAACTCCCCAAACTGCCCACACTGTACAGATGTGGTAGAGGACGCGGAACACGTGTTCTTCTCCTGCCCCCGGTTTCAGGATCAACGTGCCGAAGTGGAGAGGATTCTGGAGACTAATATCGTTCCAGAACAATTAGTAGAAGCCATGCTGAAGGGCCCCCAAGCCTGGAACTTGGTATCAGATTACGCGGAGACTATCCTTAAAGAGCTCCGCAATACCTTCGAGGAGTAGGCTTTAGAGGCTTTCAATGTAAGAGCAGTTAACATCTGCAATGAACCACCCTTGCGAAGTAGTATTGACAAAGAGTGCCGCAGGGGACCATGGTTGTAGGAGAAAGAGGTTAGGGTTTTAGCGGGTATACGGTATACTGGTTTCAATGCAACGATTTACTCTTGCTTTGAAGTCATTGCATCGGGAGTCCCGCACGACGGCTAGCACGTGCTAGTTAAGTACGCAATGTATTTCCCCCCTCTTCGGATAAAAAAAAAAAAAAAAAAAAAACACTCACACACCCGGGGTGGTTGTTGGTCCACTACCGGGCGCCTCCCCAGGTGGCGGATAGGGGAACGCTCTCCAGCAATGGGGAGTACTGAGGATTTCCTTAGGGCGGACCAAAATCAGATAGGGGAAGGGACCCCGAAAATAAACCATTTATGGATATGGGTGATAAGGTGAACTTAATACCCCAGGTGGGTACCTCTGCAGAGGATAATCCCGCCACCGGTTCCGATCGAGTGAAAGCCTCGGTGGCCGGTGCACGCTCCACGGATTCTGGGGGGAGCGAATTATCACTGGTTCCGTCACATAGTGACAACAAGCAGAAAGAAACTATTAATGGTACAACATCGACCATTAAAACTAGAGCTGGCAGCAAGACACTATTCAGCCAAGTCCTCCAAAAGGCGGATAGTGGAGTTGACGTGCCCCAAAGGGCAACAAATGAGAGTGGCGCTCCAAACAAATTAGGAGCAAAGATCGATGAGCTCTTGAAGTTCATTGGGCCTAGGCACAATGTACATCATGAGATCAAGAAACTGGCAAACGCCATTAAGTCAGAATATGACAAATATCTGACGTCAACGACGCGGCCGTCTCCTGTAGCGAAACCTGCTACAACACAGACATCGCCAGTAAAGGTGTCAAACACTCAGACACAAGGTGAAAAGCAAAAGGAGGTCCCAAAAGCGGCTGCCTCAAAAGCAGCTAACTCAAAACCGGCTGCATCAACACCGGCGGCCCCAAAGCAGGCGGCTTCAATAAAAGTAGCCTCACTAGCGGCAGACTCTGTAGCAAGGACCTCGCCACCGAAGGCCTCGCCTTCAGTAGCCTCATCAAGTAAGGCACCACTACCAAAAACTCTTAAACCGGTGCTAGCTAGCAAGCTAAAGCCCGGTAAAGAAGGTTGCCAGAACATCGGGCAAACCACCCAGGCAACAACAAGTAGGGTGGTCAATTCACAAGCGGAGAGAAACAATGGATTAAAATCCAAGTTTAAACCGCAGACCAAGAACCAACCTTCAAACCAGTCTACTGACTGGCAAGTGGCAAAGAGGAAAAAGGCCTCGAGGACCAATAAGCAAAAACCAGCGCCACATTGTACGCTGCTTATAAAGAGAGGCGAGAAGAGCTCCCATGCAGATATCTTGCGAGGTATCAAGAATGATCCCACCTTGCAGGATATAGGCAAAAAAGTCAATAAGATCCGACGAACAGCTAAGGGAGATCTCCTATTGTTATTCGCGAAGGCAGACGCTCAGGAGATGGAGCGTTATTGTAACGCCATCAAGAATAAGCTCCCAAGCGGGGCCACTGTACAATCTCGAATACCGCAAATCGAGATTGAAATTAAAGACCTGGACGAGATCAGTACCAAGGAAGACGTAGTAAACCTGCTCAAAGATAATATCGACGGCCTGGCAGAGATCACTGAGGAGGCAGTGAAATCACTTCGACGGGCATATAGATCAACACAAACGGCAGTTGTTTGTCTCCCAGAAGTCCAGGCCAAGAAAGCCATCGCACTTGGAAAGCTGAAACTCGCGTGGGGCACAGTACGTGTTCGCGAGAGGATCAGCCTTCGACGGTGCTTCAAATGCTGGCACTTTGGGCACAACGCCCAGGCGTGCAGAGGCAAGACTGATCGAAGCAGTTGTTGTCACAGATGCGGAGGCGCCTGGTCACAATGCCTCGGCTTGCCAACAACCTGCCAAGTGCTTACTCTGCAAAGAGAAAGATAGTAGGTCAGACTACCGGCATGTTGCGGGTAGTTGGAAATGTCCGATCTACCAACAGGCGATGAGAGCAGCACAAGCCCGTAAATGAAAGTACTGCAACTCAACCTCAATCATTGCGAAGCAGCCCAAGACCTACTGGTACAGCGGGTGCGGGAATTGGATTGCGACGTAGCCATAATCTGCGAGCAGTACAAAAACTTCGACACCCCGTCCTGGGTAAATGACACAACGGACAGAGCAGCGATATGGGCTTGCGGTAAACTTCCGTT
Organism: Octodonta nipae; assembly: GCA_034190945.1. Taxonomy (NCBI): domain Eukaryota; kingdom Metazoa; phylum Arthropoda; class Insecta; order Coleoptera; family Chrysomelidae; genus Octodonta; species Octodonta nipae. The sequence continues at coordinate 71,220,062 of CM067220.1, forward strand.
CCAACAACTCCCAAATACCCCCGAACAATGTCTTGTGAGAGCCAAAGTGGGAGGGGTTCACTTCTATAGCTGCTATGCACCTCCTAGTGCACAGCTCGAGGAGTTCGAGTTATTCTTGGACACCTTGGCGGAGGATGTACGGAAGCGTGAATCGGTCGCCATCGCAGGAGATTTCAACGCCTGGGCAATTGACTGGGGAAGCCGGGAAACGAGCGCGAGGAGGACGAGCTCTCCTTGAGACCATGTCTTCGCTCAACCTGGTACTCCTCAACACAGGAGCCGTAAGCACATATCGCAAAGGCACAGCCAGCTCCATTATCGATGTGACATTCGTTAGCAGCAACCTAATTAAAGGGGGCTGTGAGTGGCGGGTCGATGAGGAGTTTACTAATAGCGACCACCAAGCTATTATATGGGAAATCAACACCACTCCCAAACGAAGATTGTGTGTCAGTCGTGCGAGGCCACAGCCAGTCGGTTGGAACAAAAATGCTTTCGATGCTGATTCATTCGCCTTGGTTATGGAGCAGGAACCATTGTCAATAGCAACAAGCGCAGAAGTCACTGCCAAAGAGGTAATGACAAGCGTTGTCAAGTCCTGCGATGCTTCCATGCCAAGGAGACGGCACAACAACAGCCGCCCACCAGTTTACTGGTGGAACGACACGATCTCACAACACCGACGAGAGTGTCTGAAAGCACGAAGGCTGCATCAACGAGCACGGAGACGCGACAGGGTCACAACAGAAGAACTAAGGCTCGACTATGAGATCAAAAGACAACAACTACGAAGAGCAATTCTCTCAAGCAAGAGATCCTACTGGAAGGAGTTGTGTGACGAAGTTAATCAAGATCCATGGGGAAAACCGTATAAAATCGTGATGCATAAAATTAAGGCCCCTCCCATGACATCAACGAACTGCCCCGAATCATTGCACCGCATTGTCACTCACTTGTTTCCTGCGAAGCCTGAGCTACCCGCTTATCCTTCGTGGCAGGTGAGGGACGAAGATATACCATCAGTGACTATGAATGAGCTGATGGGCGCATGCAAGCGGCTCAAAAACTGCAAGGCTCCCGGTCCAGATGGCATACCTAACATCGCGCTAAAATGCGCCATAGCCAATAGGCCTGACATGTTTCTACAAATGTATGAGACCTGCCTAAAGCAGGGGGTTTTTCCGGCTAAGTGGAAAAAGCAGAGGCTTGTGCTCCTCCCTAAAGGGGGAAAGAAACCTCCAGACGAACCGTCATCATATCGTCCCCTCTGTATGTTGGACTCTGCGGGATAACTCATTGAAAGAATAATAGCAGATAGGCTGGAGCCCTACGTTGAGCCAAAACTTTCCACCAACCAATTCGGGTTCAGAAAGGGGAGATCAACCATCGATGCCGTGACACTCGTTATCAACATCGCCAGAGAGGCTATCTCGGGAAAGAGATGGAGAAGAGGTGGAAAAAAGTACTGTCTAATAGCCACCCTGGATATCAAGAACGCCTTTAACTCGGCCCGCTGGGACCGCATTTTGGAGGCTCTTGCCAGGATGGAAGTTCCTCAGTACTTGCGGAGAATGGTTTCAGCGTATTTCAAGGACCGCATCTTATTGTACCAAACTGAAAATGGGCAAGTCGACTATAAGATCACAGGAGGTGTACCTCAGGGCTCTGTTCTTGGCCCCCTCTTATGGAACGTAATGTACAACGACCTGCTCCTGCTCGGTCTGCCTGAGGGCGTCAGGCTAGTGGCATTCGCCGATGATGTGGCATTGATCATAGTGCGCAAGCACATAGAGGAGATACAAACAACCTTCTCATTCGCTATAGCCACAATTCAGCATTGGATGCTCTCAGCGGACTTGAGTTTAGCAGAGCAAAAGACCGAAACACTTCTTGTTAGCAGTCGAAAGGCAAGGGAAACCATCACCCTCAAAATAGGCGACACCTACATACAGTCGCAGCCCTTCATCAGCTATTTGGGGGTGCTCCTGGACACACGGCTCAACTTCAAAGAGCACATAATCGCGGCCAGCAAGAAAGCAGCTGGGGTACAGGGGGCATTATCTAGAATAATGCCGAATGTCGGAGGCCGTAGACAGATAAGAAGACAGCTACTGGCAACAGTAACTACTTCTGTTTTGTTGTACGGGGCACCGGTATGGGAGAAATCGCTCGAGCTACCATCGTACCGCCGGAAAATGGAATCAGTCCAGCGGCTCTCAGCGATTCGAGTGGCATCATCCTACCGCACTGTGTCTTATGAGGCGGTGAGTGTGATTGCCTCTACCCTACCAATCGACATCCTGGCTGCAGAAAGGGGACGGCTTTACCGCAGAAAGTTAGAAAAAAACCAGCCGACAAGAAACAGCGATGAAAGAGCCATGAGTCTAGGGCAATGGCAGGAGAGGTGGGACAGCTCTACAAAAGGCCGGTGGACATATCGATTGATACCTAACATCAGTCGTTGGGTCAACCGCCAGCATGGGGAGGTTGGGTTTTACATCACTCAACTCCTGACTGGACATGGATGCTTTCGAGCATACCTGCACAGGTTCAGGAGGGCAAACTCCCCAAACTGCCCACACTGTACAGATGTGGTAGAGGACGCGGAACACGTGTTCTTCTCCTGCCCCCGGTTTCAGGATCAACGTGCCGAAGTGGAGAGGATTCTGGAGACTAATATCGTTCCAGAACAATTAGTAGAAGCCATGCTGAAGAGCCCGCAAGCCTGGAACTTGGTATCAGATTACGCGGAGACTATCCTCAAAGACCTCCGCAATACCTTCGAGGAGTAGGCTTTAGAGGCTTTCAATGTAAGAGCAGTTAACATCTGCAATGAACCACCCTTGCGAAGTAGTATTGACAAAGAGTGCCACAGGGGACCATGGTTGTAGGAGAAAGATGTTAGGGTTTTAGCGGGTATACGTTATACTGGCTTCAATGCAACGATTTAATCTTGCTTTGAAGATCCCACCTTCATTGCATCGGGAGTCCCGCACGACGGCCTATTGTAAGCACGTGCTCCCAAGCTAAGTACGCAATGTAAAGATTTCCCCCCTCTTCGGATAAAACTTCGACGGGCAAAAAACACACGGCACAGAGGTCCAGGCCAAGAAAGCCATCGCACATGAAACTTGCGTGGGGCACAGTACGAGAGGACAGCCTTCACAAATGCTGGCACTTTGGGCACACGCCCAGGCGTGCAGAGGCAAGACTGACCGAAGCAGTTGTTGTCACAGATGCGGAGGCGCTGGTCACAATGCCTCGGCTTGTCAACAACCTGCCAAGTGCTTACTCTGCAAAGAGAAAGATAGTAGGTCAGACTGCCGGCACGTTGCGGGTAGTTGGAAATGTCCGATCTACCAACAGGCGATGAGAGCAGCACAAGCCCGTAAATGAAAGTACTGCAACTCAACCTCAACCATTGCGAAGCAGCCCAAGACCTACTGGTACAGCGGGTGCGGGAATTGGATTGCGACGTAGCCATAATCTGCGAGCAGTACAAAAACTTCGACACCCTGTCCTGGGTAAATGACACAACGGACAGAGCAGCGATATGGGCTTGCGGTAAACTTCCGTTCCAACAACTCCCAAATACCCCCGAACCATGGCTTGTGAGAGCCAAAGTGGGAGGGGTTCACTTCTATAGCTGCTATGCACCTCCTAGTGCACAGCTCGAGGAGTTCGAGTTATTCTTGGACACCTTGGCGGAGGATGTACGGAAGCGTGAATCGGTCGCCATCGCAGGAGATTTCAACGCCTGGGCAATTGACTGGGGATGTCGGGAAACGAGCGCGAGAGGACGAGCTCTCCTTGAGACCATGTCTTCGCTCAACATGGTACTCCTCAACACAGGAGCCGTAAGCACATATCGCAAAGGCACAGCCAGCTCAATTATCGATGTGACATTCGTTAGCAGCAACCTAATTAAAGGGGGCTGTGAGTGGCGGGTCGATGAGGAGTTTACTAATAGCGACCACCAAGCTATTATATGGGAAATCAACACCACTCCCAAACGAAGATTGTGTGTCAGTCGTGCGAGGTCACAGCCAGTCGGTTGGAACAAAAATGCTTTCGATCCTGATTCATTCGCCTTGGTTATGGAGCAGGAACCATTGTCAATAGCAACAAGCGCAGAAGCCACTGCCAAAGAGGTAATGACAAGCGTTGTCAAGTCCTGCGATGCTTCCATGCCAAGGAGACGGCAGAACAACAGCCGCCCACCAGTTTACTGGTGGAACGACACGATCTCACAACACCGACGAGAGTGTCTCAAAGCACGAAGGCTGCATCAACGAGCACGGAGACGCGACAGGGTCACAACAGAAGAACTAAGGCTCGACTATGAGATCAAAAGACAACAACTACGAAGAGCCATTCACTCAAGCAAGAGATCCTACTGGAAGGAGTTGTGTGACGAAGTTAATCAAGATCCATGGGGAAAACCGTATAAAATCGTGATGCATAAAATTAAGACCCCTCCCATGACATCAACGAACTGCCCCGAATCATTGCACCGCATTGTCACTCACTTGTTTCCTGCAAAGCCTGAGCTACCCGCTAATCCTTCGTGGCAGGTGAGGGACGAAGATATCCCATCAGTGACTATGAATGAGCTGATGGGCGCGTGCAACCGGCTCCAAAACGGTAAGGCTCCCGGTCCAGATGGCATACCTAACATCGCGCTAAAATGCACCATAGCCAATAGGCCTGACATGTTTCTACACATGTATGAGACCTGCCTAAAGCAGGGGGTTTTCCCGACTAAGTGGAAAAAGCAGAGGCTTGTGCTCCTCCCTAAAGGGGGAAAGAAACCTCCCGACGAACCGTCATCATATCGTCCCCTCTGTATGTTGGACTCTGCGGGAAAACTCCTTGAAAGGATAATAGCAGATAGGCTGGAGCGCTACGTTGAGCCAAAACTTTCCACCAACCAATTCGGGTTCAGAAAGGGGAGATCAACCATCGATGCCGTGAAACTCGTTACCAACATCGCCAGAGAGGCTATCTCGGGAAAGAGATGGAGAAGAGGTGGAAAAAAGTACTGTCTAATAGCCACCCTGGATATCAAGAACGCCTTTAACTCGGCCCGCTGGGACCGCATTTTGGAGGCTCTTGCCAGGATGGAAGTTCCGCAGTACTTGCGCAGAATGGTTTCAGCGTATTTCAAGGACCGCATCTTGTTGTACCAAACTGAAAATGGGCAAGTAGACTATAAGATCACAGGAGGTGTACCTCAGGGTTCTGTTCTTGGCCCCCTCTTATGGAACGTAATGTACAACGACCTGCTCCTGCTCGGTCTGCCTGAGGGCGTCAGGCTAGTGGCATTCGCCGATGATGTGGCACTGATCATAGTGCGCAAGCACATAGAGGAGATACAAACAACCTTCTCATTCGCTATAGCCACAATTCAGCATTGGATGCTCGCAGCGGACTTGAGTTTAGCAGAGCAAAAGACCGAACCACTTCTTGTTAGCAGTCGAAAGGCAAGGGAAACCATCACCCTCAAAATAGGCGACACCTACATACAGTCGCAGCCCTTCATCAGCTATTTGGGGGTGCTCCTGGACACACGGCTCAACTTCAAAGAGCACATAATCGCGGCCAGCAAGAAAGCAGCTGGGGTACAGGGGGCATTATCTAGAATAATGCCGAATGTCGGAGGCCCTAGACAGATAAGAAGACAGCTACTGGCAACAGTAACTACTTCTGTTTTTTTGTACGGGGCACCGGTATGGGAGAAATCGCTCGAGCTACCATCGTACCGCCAGAAAATGAAATCTGTCCAGCGGCTCTCAGCGATTCGAGTGGCATCATCCTACCGCACTGTGTCTTACGAGGCGGTGAGTGTGATTGCCTCTACCCTACCAATCGACATCCTGGCTGCAGAAAGGGGACGGCTTTATCGCAGAAAGTTAGAGAAAGACCAACCGACAGGAAACAGCGATGAAAGAGCCATGAGTCTAAGGCAATGGCAGGAGAGGTGGGACAGCTCTACTATAGGAAGGTGGACATATCGATTGATACCTAGCATCAGTCGTTGGGTCAACCGCCAGCATGGGGAGGTTGGGTTCTACATCACTCAACTCCTGACTGGACATGGATGCTTTCGAGCATACCTGCACAGGTTCAGGAGGGCAAACTCCCCAAACTGCCCACACTGTACGGACGTGATAGAGGACGCGGAACACGTGTTCTTCTCCTGCCCCCGGTTTCAGGATCAACGTGCTGAAGTGGAGAGGATTCTGGAGACTAATATCGTTCCAGAACAATTAGTAGAAGCCATGCTGAAGGGCCCCCAAGCCTGGAACTTGGTATCAGATTACGCGGAGACTATCCTCAAAGAACTCCGCAATACGTTCGAGGAGTAGGCTTTAGAGGCTTTCAATGTAAGAGCAGTAAACATCTGCAATGAACCACCCTTGCGAAGTAGTATTGACTAAGAGTGCCGCAGGGGATCATGGTTGTAGGAGAAAGAGGTTAGGGTTTTAGCGGGTATACGGTATACTGGTTTCAATGCAACGATTTACTCTTGCTTTGAAGTCATTACATCGGGAGTCCCGCACGACGGCCAGCACGTGCTAGCTAAGTACGGAATGTATTTCCCCCCTCTTCGGATAAAAAAAAAACACACACACACACATACACCCGGGGTGGTTGCTGGTCCACTACCGGGCGCCTCCCCAGGTGGCGGATAGTGGGACGCTCTCCAGTAATGGGGAGTACTGAGGATTTCCTCAGGGCGGACCAAAATCAGATAGGGGAAGGAACCCCGAAAATAAACCATTAATGGGTATGGGTGATAAGGTGAGCTTAATACCCCAGGTGGGTACCTCTGCAGAGGATAATCCCACCACCGGTTCCGTTCGAGTGAAAGCTTCGGTGGCCGGTGCACGCTCCACGGATTCTGGGGGGAGCGAATTATCACTGGTTCCGTCACATAGTGACAAGAAGAAGAAGAACACTAGTAATGGTACAACATCGACCATTAAAACTAGAGCTGGCAGCAAGACACTATCCAGCCAAGTCCTCCAAAAGGCCGATAGTGGAGTTGACGTCCCCCAAAGGGCAACAAATGAGAGTGGCGCTCCAAACAAATTAGGAGCAAAGATCGATGAGCTCTTGAGATTCATTGGGCCTAGGCACAATGTACATCATGAGATCAAGAAACTGGCACACGCCATTAAGTCAGAATATGACAAATATCAGACGTCAACGACGCGGCCACCTCCTGTAGCGAAACCTGCTACAACACAGACATCGCCAGTAAAGGTGTCAAACACTCAGACACAAGGTGGAAAGCAAAAGGAGGTCCCAAAAGCGGCTGCCTCAAAAGCAGCTAACTCAAAACCGGCTGCATCAACACCGGCGGCCCCAAAGCAGGCGGCTTCAATAAAAATAGCCTCTGTGTGAAGATTGGTCTTTAATTATTGTTCAGGATCGCCATGTGATATTGTAAAGTTGCAGCGGCCTTCGACCAATAATACTAATTGTAAAGACTACATGTTTATTTCTACTCGTTACTTGGTTACACTGTACTAACTAGTTCTGGTTATACTATACTAACTACATCTAATCTTTACTATGTTACATTTGGAACTCGACTTGTCATGGCTACATGTTTTACTCGACTGATGGTTCGCGATTTACATCAATTATCGATTGTTTTGCTATTTCAACCGGTTGGTGAACGTGATAATATTTGTAGACATGCTGAATTTAATGAGGTTACCTAGAATGGATATTGATGATGTTATGCTAATAATTGTTTAATTAATTTCCTAAAAGTGTCATGAGGAATTTCCGTTACACCACCCTTCCTTGAGAAAGTGGGATCCGCGGTAGCGTATTCCACGCAGCTTCAAAGTTTAACTAATAATTTCGGAAGTTCCTCTGACTCACAACAGTTTACTTGCTAAATTCTTACATATGTCTTATTCTAAGGAAATTCACTATATGTCCGTAAAGTCAAGTCCACTATAGTTTCTAACACTTGTCACGCAGTTTTTAATGTCACTGTTCACTGAAATCTTAAGCTTATATTTATGAGTTCGGTTATTTTATTGTGAAATGTCCCAAACTTAACCTATATAATGGTACATAGTTTCTAATTAGTATTTGAAAACTCTATTTTTATGTATCTTAATTTTTTTTTTGTATTATTTGAAATTAAGCAATTGGAGTTTCCTATGTCCGGTTCCGTTATAATGTACGGACCTTTATACCATGGATCAAATTTTAACCTATTCTCATTTGTTATGAGAACTTGTTCACCTTTTTGGAATTGTAAGTCCTTCGCATTAGCGTCGTATGCTAATTTACGATGCCGTTTTGCTGCTTCGAGAGCTTCTCGAGTTCTTTTCAATGCTATCTGAAGTCTAAATCTTATTTCTTGGTCGTAACTATCGATATTATATAGTGGGAGTAGGGATGATTGACTTAATTTGTCGGGAAGGATAGCTTTTTTGGCGAAAACTAATTCAAAGGGTGTATAATCGTGATATACGCTGGGGGTGGTATTATAACAAAAAGTATAGTATTTAATCCATGTGTCCCAATCGTTTTGCTCGTTATTAATATACATACGGATAAATTCGTTAAAAACTCTGTGATTCCGTTCACAAGTTATTGATTGATGATGATATGGGGTAGAAGTGTTATGATTAATGTTTAACAATTGTAAGATATTGCGTAGTAGCTCATTAACATATTCCGTACCAAGATCTGTTCTAATTTCTTGCATTGATCCATAAATCAGTATAAAATTTTCGACAATCGCTTTGGCTACTGTAGCTGCTGATTTGTCGGGGATTGGAGTCATCACGATGTATTTTGTTAAGTCGCATTGCAAAGTGACTGCATATGCGTTTCCTAGCTCTGTGCGGGGGAATGGACCTATAGTATCTATAGACACTATGTCGAAAGCTTTTTGCGGGGTTGGAGTTATTTGCATAGGTTCTGTGTGCTTAATTTTGGCTTTATTGATCTGGCATTTGTGACAATTTTTGACGAATTTTGCTACGTCTCTTGACATATTTTTCCAAAAATCTGTTGATTTTAATTTTTTAAGTAAACGCTTTTGTCCGCAATGGCCACCATACATTGGATCTGTGTGAAATTTTTCTATTATACTTGCCTTATCATTTCTGTTGGTAATTAGTACTGGTTTATGACATAAAATTATATTCACATTCTTCAATATTTCTTGTCCCATTTCTTTGAATTCATTCACAGTGTACACTTTAAATATTACATCCTCGAGGTACAATTTTAATTGCAATTTTTCAACACTACCAGCCATTTTATTTAGCTTAGATAGGATTTCTTCTAGGAGAAATCTACCATTGGTTAGGTGCACAGAAAAATTTGAGCTCATTTTACCTTTATGTTTTATAAACATTTGCAATGAATTTGGGAAAAGTTTAAATGATAATATTGGCAATTTCATCAAGTGAACGTTACCTAAGGCTTCGTATATTTTGCAGGGTATGGTGTCTTTTTCGCTTATATCTTCGGCTAGGGGGGTATCTAGTAATTTAGCTTTTGATCTTGTAATAGCGAGTATTTGTTCTACGTTTGTATTAAGTCTTTTTAGTTCGTCTGAGTTTATACGCGATAAGGCGTCCGCGACGGAATTGTCTTTACCTTTAACGTACTGTATTTCAAATTGAAATTCTTCTAAGTCTAACCGCATGCGAGTTAATTTTGACGAAGGATTTTTCATGCTGTAGAGATAGACTAAAGGGCGGTGATCCGTTTTGACTGTAAAGGGGTGGTTATAGAGATAACATTTGTAGTGGTTTATTGCCCAATGAATGGCTGTTAATTCTTTGAGAATTGTGGGTTTGTGACTTTCACCTTTTGTGAAGGATTTTGATGCGTATGAGATCGGTAGCTCTACACCTTCGAATTCTTGGGATAATACTGCTCCGCAGGCTTCGTTAGAGGCGTCTGTTGTCAGAATGAAGGGTTTATTAAAGTCGGGATATTGCAAGATGGGGGGGTTAACCAAAGATTGCTTAAGAGAGTTGAATGCTTTTTGACATTCCGTGGACCATAAGAAGGTTGCATTCTTTCTTGTAAGTAAATTTAAAGGTTTGGAGGTTTCTGCAAATTTAGGAATAAATCTACGATAATAGTTACAAAATGCTACAAAGCGCTTTACCTCATCTGCAGATTTGGGAGTTGGGAAATTTTTTACAATTGAATATTTTGAATCGTCTGGGAGTATTCCTCGGTCGGTGACTTTGTGTCCTAAAAATGTAACTTCTTTCCTAAAAAATTTGCATTTTCCGGGGTTGAGTTTAAGGTTGCATTTCCGACAGGTTTCGAATACTTTTTTAAGATTGCTTAGATGGTGCTTGATGGAACAACCGATGACTATTAGGTCGTCCATGTAGAGAAAAGCTTTTTCTGGGGTTAAGCCGGCGAATGCTATTGACATCATTCGGCTAAAACTATTGGGGCTAAGTGATAGTCCAAAAGGTAGTCTCGTGAAGCGGTATGAGCCTGAGTCTGTGCTAAAACTAAGGATGTCTCTGGATTCAGTTTCCACGGGAATTTGATGGAATCCTGATATCAGATCTATCACTGAAAACCATTTGGCTCTCCCTAATTGATCTAGGATATCGTCTATACGCGGTAAGGGAAATTTGTCTGCTATCAGTTTTTTATTTAATTGCCTGAAATCTACTACTAAGCGCCATGCTTTCTGTCCATTTTGACCTTTTTTCGGTACTAGCAATATGGGGCTGTTATAATTGGATGCTGAGGGTTCAATAATTCCGTCTGTCAACAATTTATTTACTTGTTCGTTAATTTCGCTTTTTAAACAATGTGGCTGTCTATAATTTTTAGTATATACAGGGACATTGTCAGTTAGTTTGAGCTTCTGCTCGTAGAAGTTATTCGTGGTTATAGGGTCTGTTTCGAGGGAAAAAATATCTGAAAATTCGCTACATAATTTTTCAAGATCGTCCTTGGCTATTTCTGGTATTTCGCTCGTTATCAGCTGTTTAATCAGACTTTTATGCCGGTTAATTTTTGAGTTATTTAATGTAAATATATTGAATTGATCTAAGTTAGTAGTTTCCGGTTTAAAGTTCTTAAGTCTAATGGTATCTGTCGTTGTATTTAGAATTCTGATAATAGGATAATTTGGTGAAACTAATGTTCGTGCGACGTGAATTCCGGGTTGGATTTCGCAGTTTGTTACGACAGCATCTTGGTTAAGAGTTTTTAGGGTATTAATTTGCCTATACACTTCACATCTGGGTGGGATAATGATTTCGTTTTCTTCAGTGCCGCTTGAAATAGGAATTGAAATTTTGTGCCGATTTATTCTCAGCGTTAGTGACCAATCATGATAATTTATCATGCTTCCGAATTTGATAAGAAAGTCTCTCCCTAAAATAGCGTGAGTGGGTATTGGGAAATCTGACGATACTATTTGAAAGTCGTGTTTTACTGGTTGTCCGTCGAAAAGGAGTGTGAGTTTTGAAGTACCTAGGGTTTTGTGGATACTTTCAGAAATTCCTTTAATATTGCAAGAATTGTAGCTGTTTATATGGAAATTTGTGGGAAGATAAGATTCTTTAAAAATTGATATATCTGCGCCTGTGTCTATAATAAAAGAAAATGGTTCGCAGTGTTCGTAAGTTTCTAATGGAAGTTCGATGAAATTTGAAAATGATAAGTCTATATTGAAAATTTTTAAACAGTTGTCCCCAATCCCTGATTGGGGGAAAGTTCGTTTCCCTGGTCGTCCTCAGATTCTAGATATCTTACATTCCTTGGACTTAGTCTGTTGTTAAATTGTCTGTTTCGGTAGAAGGTGTTGGAAGTTGTTTGCGTATTATTGCCGTTATAGTTTCGGTAGTCTCTCGTCTGTCTTCCGTAGTTTGTTTTATGATGGTATTTTCCTCTATTACCAGATGAGTTTTGCCTGTTAGGGGGTTTGTAGTTGTAGTTACGATTGTTTTTACTCAAATTGTTCCTGTTAAAGTAGAATAAGTCGCTTTCTGCTGTAGCTTGCGGTGTGATATTCGTTAATTTGTCGATGATTTCCTTTGTACTTTTGAATGTTCCGGCCTCTATGATCAGCTTAGTTCTGTCAGAGTTCGCGTTTTGGATTACACTTCTCGTTAGTGTATCTGTGGAATAGTTTTCCGCTACTTCCGATGGTACTCCTTCCATGATGTAAGCTCTTTTTAGTTTGTTGCAAATTACCTCTAATTCGTTTGCGTAGTTGGCGTTGGTTCTGGCATTTTGTTTGAAGTTTGAGAGTTTATTGCCTATTGTTCTAGAGTTCTCAAATTTCGAGTTATTTTTCAGGGTATTATATATGGAGTTTATTGTGTTTTCGGTAGAGATTAAATCTCGTGCTTTGCCGGTTAATCTAGTTTTGATATACGCAACTGCTGTCTGTTCATGTTCCCCTACATGTAATTTTAGTAGTTCGAGAGCATCTAAAAATGACTGTAGTTTTTCCGTATCGCCGTTGAATTCTGTGGGTAGTATTTTACTGATAAGATTGAAAAATTCCGCAGAAGACATTGTGAATACCGGCTCCGTGAGCAAAATTTCGTCTTCAACGATACTAATGTCGATTTTCTCGGTACAAGAGATCGGTATTTTATAGTTTACTTCTAAATTCTGGAAGGCTCTAAGGACTTTATCCCTAACGAAAAGAAAATTACGTCTAACTTCTAATCTATCTGGATCTTGTAACGAACTCCAGTGGTTGTCGATTAAACTTGTGTAATTATTAAATAATAGAACTAACTTGTCCGTGATATCTTTTCGAGTGCTAGCACCTGTTGGAATTCTAGTTTTTAGGGCACGTTTGGCCTGCGCGGTTATTTCTAGTTTAATTACACCTAATTGCTCATATAATTGTCGAGGGTCAATTGACATTCCTACACTCTACGTATTGTACGAGTAGCTTTGTTAGAGATTTCGTTAAAAAAATATAATTCGTAAGCACCTCGATATTTTAATTTGCAAACAAAACAAGGAAGTTTTCAAATACCTTACAAGGCCAATGACTATGGGTCAGCAAAAATATAATAAATAGAACATTTAATGACCTAGTTATATCACAGGTTATTAACACCTTTAGAGATTAAGTTCATTCATGATATAATGTACTTACTCAGCACGTTCATAATTCCTTCACAATGTATTATAAGCGTTCGATATTTCTTATATATATGCTAAAATAAATCTCCTAAAATTCTTAAATTAAGACATAATAATCATAGATACACAAATAATATAATATATAAAATAGTTCATTATTATGGTCACAAGCAATTAATTATTTTTATATGAGTTACATTTATAATGTTATAATGTTCTGTACCTTACAACTTTTAGGGTTGTTGGGCTTGCCTATCTAGAATAGCCATACTTCTTGATATGTCCCTTTTTATATTTCTCCTGTGCATATTTTTAAGTTTTATTAGCAGCATTACCAGGGCTACTGCAGCTATTACGTATAACAATACTCTTACGTCTAGCGGGAATTTATCTTCATTTATATAGACATTGGAATTGACTTCCCCATTGTCGGACGTTTCTTGAGTTTGACTTTTTGACTGTGTGGTACCCATTATTGAAAATCATGCAGTTTTCGATCGGCTGAATTATTCTGTCAGAAGATTATGTTCGAGGGCAGGATCGCCATGTGAAGATTGGTCTTTAATTATTGTTCAGGATCGCCATGTGATATTGTAAAGTTGCAGCGGCCTTCGACCAATAATACTAATTGTAAAGACTACATGTTTATTTCTACTCGTTACTTGGTTACACTGTACTAACTAGTTCTGGTTATACTATACTAACTACATCTAATCTTTACTATGTTACATTTGGAACTCGACTTGTCATGGCTACATGTTTTACTCGACTGATGGTTCGCGATTTACATCAATTATCGAAAGTGTGCCATCAGTCGATTGTTTTGCTATTTCAACCGGTTGGTGAACGTGATAATATTTGTAGACATGCTGAATTTAATGAGGTTACCTAGAATGGATATTGATGATGTTATGCTAATAATTGTTTAATTAATTTCCTAAAAGTGTCATGAGGAATTTCCGTTACATCTGTAGCAAGGATCTCGCCACCGAAGGACTCGCCTTCAGTAGCCTCATCAAGTAAGGCACCACCACTTAAAACTCTTAAACCGGTGCTAGCTAGCAAGCTAAAGCCCGGTAAAGAAGGTTGCCAGAACATCGGGCAAACCACCCAGGGAACAACAAGTAGGGTGGTCAATTGAGAAGCGGAGAGAAACAATGGATTAAAATCCAAGTTTAAACCGCAGACCAAAAACCAACCTTCAAACCAGTCGACTGACTGGCAAGTGGTAAAGAGGAAAAAGGCCCCGAGGACCAATAAGCAAAAACCAGCGCCACATTGTACGCTGCTTATAAAGAAAGGCGAGAAGAGCTCCCATGCAGATATCTTGCGAGGTATCAAGAATGATCCCACCTTGCAGGATATAGGCAAAAAAGTCAATAAGATCCGACGAACAGCTAAGGGAGATCTCCTTTTGTTATTCGCGAAGGCAGACGCTCAGGAGATGGAGCGCTATTGTAACGCCATCAAGAATAAGCTCCCAAGCGGGGCCACTGTACAATCTCGAATACCGCAAATCGAGATTGAAATTAAAGACCTGGACGAGATCAGTACCAAGGAAGACGTAGTAAACCTGCTCAAAGATAATATCGGCGGCCTGGCAGAGATCACTGAGGAGGCAGTGAAATCACTTCGACGGGCATATAGATCAACACAAACGGCAGTTGTTTGTCTCCCAGAGGTCCAGGCCAAGAAAGCCATCGCACTTGGAAAGCTGAAACTTGCGTGGGGCACAGTACGTGTTCGCGAGAGGATCAGCCTTCGACAGTGCTTCAAATGCTGGCACTTTGGGCACAACGCCCAGGCGTGCAGAGGCAAGACTGATCGAAGCAGTTGTTGTCACAGATGCGGAGGCACTGGTCACAATGCCTCGGCTTGTCAACAACCTGCCAAGTGCTTACTCTGCAAAGAGAAAGATAGTAGGTCAGACTGCCGGCACGCTGCGGGTAGTTGGAAATGTCCGATCTACCAACAGGCGATGAGAGCAGCACAAGCCCGTAAATGAAAGTACTGCAACTCAACCTCAACCATTGTGAAGCTGCCCAGGACCTACTGGTACAGCGGGTGCGGGAATTGGATTGCAACGTAGCCATAATCTGCGAGCAGTACAAAAACTTCGACACCCTGTCCTGGGTAAATGACACAACGGACAGAGCAGCGTTATGGGCTTGCGGTAAACTTCCGTTCCAACAACTCCCAAATACCCCTGAACCATGGATTGTGAGAGCCAAAGTGGGAGGGGTCCACTTCTATAGCTGCTATGCACCTCCTAGTGCACAGCTCGAGGAGTTCGAGTTATACTTGGACACCTTGGCGAAGGATGTTCGAAAGCGTGAATCGGTTGCCATCGCAGGTGATTTCAACGCCTGGGCAATCGATTGGGGATGCCGGGAAACGAGCGCGAGAGGACGAGCTCTCCTTGAGACCATGTCTTCGCTCAACCTGGTACTCCTCAACACAGGAGCCGTAAGCACATATCGCAAAGGCACTGCCAGCTCCATTATTGACTAAGAGTGCCGCAGGGGACCATGGTTGTAGGAGAAAGAGGTTAGGGTTTTAGCGGGTATACGGTATACTGGTTTCAATGCAACGATTTACTCTTGCTTTGAAGTCATTGCATCGGGAGTCCCGCACGACGGCCAGCACGTGCTAGCTAAGTACGCAATGTATTTCCCCCCTCTTCGGATAAAAAAAAACACACACACACACATACACACACGCGCGCACACACACACAAATTGAAAATAGTATCGATATTGTGTCTCCGTAGAATTCTTGCAATACTGTCCGTGGTCCCCTTAACATACGGTAAATAAGCCTTGGTTATTGGTGTCTCATGCTCCTCGTCTGTTTGTCTCGGTTTTGACTTTAGGGCTCTTTGTATAGTTCGGTCTGTAAATCCGTTTTGTCTCAGAGCTGTTTTTAAACTGTCCATTTCCTGTTTGATGTTATCCTGGTCAGCTAGTCTTTGTGATCTGGTTACTAAAGTCTTGACGACGGCTTGTAGTTGGGCTGGGAGGTGATGAAAATTAGCATGAAGGTATCTGTTAGTGTGAATTGCTTTCCTATATACTGTATGGCCAAGGGTTCCATCTTTCTTCCTATTTATGAGAAATTCAAAGAATGGCAGTTGATTGTTGGCTTCAACCTCAATGGTAAATTTTATTTTGTGATGGATGCCATTAAGATGGTCCAAAAAAGTATTGAGGTGTTCCCTCCCATGAGGCCAAATCACAAATGTATCATCCACATATCGCAACCATAAACTGGGTTTAAGAGTTGCTGTTCTTAGTGCCAACTCCTCAAAGTTCTCCATACAAAGGTTCGCTATAACTTGTGAGAGTGGCTATCCCATTGGAGCTTCTTCCACTTGTTTGTATCGTTGGTTCTCGTAAACAAAATAGGTGTTCATCAGACAGTGCCTTGTTAAGTCTACCAGGTGTTGAGGTGGTTTGTATTTTTCTATTATAATGTCCAAGGCTTCGTCGATAGGAATGTTGGTGAAAAGGGACACTATGTTAAAACTTACAAGAAGACACTCTGGTTGTAAGACCGCTTTTCTAAGTATTTCGATGAAATGTGTCGAATTTTTCACATATGAGTCTGCCCCCTCTGCAAACAGTTGAAATTGTTGGGTTAGGTATTTGGCTAGGTGTTGTGTTGGGGATCCAATTGAGCTTACTATTGGCCTCAAAGGTGCACCTTCTTTATGTACTTTTGGCAACCCATAGAATTTCGAACATCTCGATGACTTTTCACGAGGAATGAGTTGCAGTTGGAGATTTCTGTCGATCCTACTTGCTTGGATTTTGGCCTTGGTTGTTTTCTCTAGATAAGTTGTTGAGTCAATAGTAATTTGTTTATATGCTGGATCTTGTAGCAATGTTTGAATTTTGTTTGAATAATCCGCTGTATCTAAAATTTCAGTAGCATTTCCTTTATCAGCAGGTAGAATGACAATGTCCTTGTTGAGGCGAAGTTGTTTCAAGGCCTCATTTTCTTCTATAGATAGGTTTCTTTTGGGTGGTTTAGACTTTCTTAGAACATGTGACACATCTTGTCTAATTATTTCAGCGGTGTTCGCATCTAATTTTGAAACTGCTGTTTCCACGCCACATATTATGCTCTCTGTTGGTATGTGAGAGGGAGCAATATTGTAATTGAATCCCTTAGCCAACACGCCAATCGAGGAAGAGTTCGATTGGACCGAAGATGAGTTATAAACGGTTTTATTCGTTTCCAATTGCCGTGAGGTTAGACTGTGACCGTTTTCTCCGAGAAAAAATCGTTTTTGGCCTTCTGTTGGAGCTTCAATTTGTTAAATTTTGTCTGTTGTTGCATTGTTGTCAACTCTGCATTCGTTTCGGCCCTAAATTCACTAATCTCATCGAATTTATCCCATATTATTGGGTGGAGTGTATTGCTTACCTGTAGGTGGATATCTAGAAGTATAGTATTAAGAACATCCAAATTTCTTCTGACATCACGTATGGCTTCCCTAAGTAGGGCACAACTAGCTTTCCATAAGATATTCTGTGTTTTTCTGTTGTTCTTCCAGAACTTTACCGTCATGTTTTTCGGAATAACTCCTTCATCGCGGTATCGTTGTAAAAAATGGAGATCGCACAAAAGTTTGCTTCTTTTCGCACGTAATTTCTCAAATGTTTTATACAAATGAAAAGTATTCTCCCCGTAGAGATTCACTATATTTGATTTTAAGTTTTCGCGGGCACTAAATGTTTTAGGTGGTTTCCGGGAATTCATCCGCGTAGTTGATAACTGATCCCTGCCGGGATCGATGGTAAAATGACGACGTTTCGGCAGAGTCACATCTGCCCTCTTCAGGTCGGTTCGCATAATTCTCGTAGCCTTCTGCTTTTGCTTCTAGTTACACGAATTCTAAGATTTTCAGACGCGCTCGCGCTGTTCTATAGTTGCGGCTCGCCGCCTTTTGGTTGGCACCTTGAACGGCTGCGTGTGATTGGCCCCGGGCGCTCAGTGGGCACGCCTCCCGCCTGCTGATTTGATATTTCCGTTTGAGTTGTTATTGGACGGGTCCGGGCCGGTACGGTGTTTAATAGAATTTTCCAACAATTCGATAAGTTCTGAATTTCATTGCGTGCGTTTAGACTGTGAGGCCTCTTCACTACTTCAATTGCCTCTCTTACGAGTCTTGACTTCGGGTGTTCTATATTTGCCAGTACTCTGGTGTTCTCAAAGTCTATTCGGTGTGACATCGTGGTGGCGTGTTCCGCAATGGATGTTGTTTTTTCCTGCTTTCTTACAGCTTTCTGGTGTTCATCACGTCTAGCTTGAACTCTTCTATTAGTTTGACCCACATAGGTTTTATGACAGTCTGCACATGGAATCTCGTACACTCCCTGTTGTTCTAAAAGGATCCTCGTCTTCGGAGTCCTCAACACCGTGCTTATTTTTCTGTCTGTATTGAAAATAGTATCGATATTGTGTCTCCGTAAAATTCTTGCAATACTGTCCGTGGTCCCCTTGACATACGGTAAATAAGCCTTGGTTATTAGTGTCTCATGCTCCTCGTCTGTTTGTCTCGGTTTTGACTTTAGGGCTCTTTGTATATTTCGGTCTGTAAATCCGTTTTGTCTCAGAGCTGTTTTTAAACTGTCCATTTCCTGTTTGATATTATCCTGGTCAGCTAGTCTTTGTGATTTGGTTACTAAAGTCTTGACGACGGCTTGTAGTTGGGCTGGGAGGTCATGAGAATTAGCCTGAAGGTATCTGTTGGTGTGAGTTGCTTTCCTATATACTGTATGGCCAACGGTTCCATCTTCCTTCCTATTTATGAGAACATCAAGGAATGGCAGTTGATTGTTGGCTTCAACCTCCATGGTAAATTTTATTTTGTGATGGATGCCATTAAGGTGGTCTAAAAAAGTATTGAGGTGTTCCCTCCCATGAGGCCAAATCACAAATTTATCATCCACATATCGCAACCATAAACTGGGTTTAAGAGTTGTTGTTCTTAGTGCCAACTCCTCAAAGTTCTCCATAAAAATGTTCGCTATAACTGGTGAGAGTGGCGATCCCATTGGAGCTCCTTCCACTTGTTTGTATCGTTGGTTCTCGTAAACAAAATAGGTGTTCATCAGACAGTGCCTTGTTAAGTCTACAAGGTGTTGAGGTGGTTGTATTTTTCTATTATGATATCCAAGGCTTCGTCGATAGGGATGTTGGAGAAAAGGGACCCTACGTCAAAACTTATAAGAAGACAATCTGGTTGTAAGACCGTTTTTCTAAGTATTTCGATGAGATGTGTCGAATTTTTCACATATGAGTCTGCCTACTCTGCAAACGGTTGAAGTTGTTGGGCTACGTATTTGGCTAGGTGTTGTGTTGGGGATCCAATTGAGCTTACTATTGGCCTCAAAGGTGCACCTTCTTTATGTACTTTTGACAACCCATAGAATTTCGGACATCTCGATGACTTTTAACGCGGAATGAGTTGCAGTTGGAGATTTTTGTCGATCCTACTTGCTTGGATTTTGGCCATGGTTGTTTTCTCCAGATAAGTTGTTGGGTCCGTAGTAATTTGTTTATATGGTGTAGCAATGTTTGAATCTTGTTTGAATAATCCGCTGTATCTAAAATTACAGTCGCATTTCCTTTATCAGCAGGTAGAATGACAATGTCCTTGTTGAGGCGAAGTTGTTTCAAGGCCTCATTTTCTTCTATAGATAGGTTCCTTTTGGGTGGTTTTTTATTTCAGCGGTGTTCGCATCTAATTTTGAAACTGCTGTTTCCACGTCACATATGCTCTCTGTTGGTATGTGAGTGGGAGCAATAGCGTAATTGAATCCCTTAGCCAATCGAGGACGAGTTCAATTGGACCGAAGATAAGTTATAAACGGTTTTATTCGTTTCCAATTGCCGTGAGGTTAGACTGTGACCGTTATTTTCCGAGAAAAATTCGTTTTTGGGCTTCTGTTGGAGCTTCAATTTGTTAAATTTTGTCTGTTGTTGCATTGTTGTCAACTCTGCATTCGTTTCGGCCCTAAATTCACTAATCTCATAGAATTTATCCCATATTATCGGGTGGAGTGTACTGCTTACCTGTAGGTGGATATCTAAGAGTTTAGTATTAAGAACATCCAGATCTCTTCTGACATCACGTATGGCTTTCCTAAGTAGGGCACAACTAGCTCTCCGTAAGATATTCTGTGTTTTTCTGTTGTTCTTCCAGACTGTCATAAAACCTATGTGGGGCATAGACGCTGTAAGAAAGCAGGAAAAAACAACATCCATTGCGGAACACGCCACCACGATGTCACACCGAATAGACTTTGAGAACACCAGAGTACTGGCAAATATAGAACACCCGAAATCAAGACTCGTAAGAGAGGCAATTGAAATAGCGAAGAGGCCTCATAGTCTAAACGCACGCAATGAAATTCAGAACTTATCGAATTGTTGGAAAATTCTATTAAACACCGTACCGTCCCGGACCCGTCCAATAACAACTTAACCGTAAATAACAAATCAGCAGGTGGGAGGCGTTCCCACTGAGCGCCCAGGGCCAATCACATGCAGCCGTTCACGGTGCCAACCAATAGGCGCCAAGCCGCGACTATATAACAGCGCGAGCGCGTCTGAAAATCTTAGTATTCGAGTAACTAGAAGCGAAAGCAGAAGGCTACGAGAATTATGCGAACCGACCTGAAGAGGGCAGATGTGATTCTGCCGAAACGTCGTCATTTTACCATCGATCCCGGCAGGGATCAGTTATCAACTACGCGGATGAATTCCCGGAAACCACCTAAAACATTTAGTGCCCGCGAAAACTTAAAAACATATATAGTGAATCTCTACGGGGAGAATACTTTTCATTTGTGTAAAACATTTAAGAAATTACGCGCGAAAAGAAGCAAACTGTTGTGCGATCTAAATTTTAAACGATGCCGCGATGAAGGAGTTATTCCGAAAAACATGACGGTAAAGTTCTGGAAGAACAACAGAAAATCACAGAATATCTTATGGAAAGCTAGTTGTGCCCTACTTAGGGAAGCCATACGTGATGTCAGTAGAGATTTGGATGTTCTTAATACTAAACTCCTAGATATCCACCTACAGGTAAGAAATACACTACACCCAATAATATGGGATAAATTCGATGAGATTAGTGAATTTAGGGCCGAAACGAATGCAGAGTTGACAACAATGCAACAACAGACAAATTTTAACAAATTGAAGTTCCAACAGAAGCCCAAAAACGATTTTTTCTCGGAAAATAACGGTCACAGTCTAACCTCACGGCAATTGGAAACGAATAAAATCGTTTATAACTTATCTTCGGTCCAATTGAACTCTTCCTCGATTGGCGTGTTGGCTAAGGGATTAAATTACGATATTGCTCCCTCTCACATACCAACAGAGAGCATAATATGTGGCGTGGAAACAGCAGTTTCAAAATTAGATGCGAACACCGCTGAAATAATTAGACAAGATGTGTCACATGTTCTAAGAAAGTCTAAACCACCCAAAAGGAACCTATCTATAGAAGAAAATGAGGCCTTGAAACAACTTCGCCTCAACAAGGACATTGTCATTCTACCTGCTAAAATGGGTGTCGAAGTGAGGGCTTGAATGAATTAAACATTGAAAGAATTAACGCATTCAGAACTGAAATAGAATGAAACATCTTTTTGGAGCAATTTTGTTAGTGGTTTTGAAATTTTAGCAAAATTGGGTATGAATCGACGATAATACCCGGCTAATCCCAGAAAGGATTTGATATCTTTTTGATTTTGGTGCTGAGGAAATTTCAATTTACATTCTACCTTTGATGGATTCGGTTTAACTCCATCTTTGGTAATCAGATGTCTGAGATAGGCAACTTCTTTGCGAAGAAATTCGCACTTGTCGGGTTAGATTTTGAGGTTTGCCTTTCGTAGGAGTTTAAAAACATCAGTAAGACGAGACAAATGTTCGTTGATAGTGGGAGAGTATATAATTATATCGTCCATATAGACGAGACAACGTTCGTTTTGAATTCCTAAAAGAATGTTGTCCATAACCCTCTGGAATGTTGAAGGGGCATTCTTTCAATATTGCACATTAAAAATAAACTTCGCGGTAGAGCTGCCGAACTTATAAATTCGACTCAATTAACCGAAATTCAGACACTCTTAGAGAACCATTTTGGAGATTCTAGAGATCTCTCAGCCTTGATTCAGGATCTTCAAAGAATGAGGCAATTAAATACCGAATCACCCATAACATCTTCAGCCAGACTACAAACCCACGAAGCAAAAATGCTTGCTGCGATTAATAAACAAAACTTGACTCAGAAAGAAAAACAGCCACAAATCGACTTGATCGAATCCATGGCACTAAATAGCCTACTAACAGGTTTAGAGCCGAAGATAGGACAACTAGTTCGTGCTAGCGATCCTAAAAACTTTCTAACCGCCGTTTCACGCATAAAACGGGAACTCCAACTACATCACTTAGAAACTCAAAAGTTTTCGAATTCTAAAAACCAAGGTCCACCTCCTCGAAAGCCCAACCAGTTTCCAGTACAAAAACAATGTTTATTCTGTAAAAGAATGGGGCATACTGTTAACGAATGTCTCACTAAATCGAGACAAATGCAACAAAATCAAAACTACGGGCAAAACTTTTCGAACATACGTCCTAACCCATTTTCACAACAACCGGCCCAATTCCAGAATAGGCCACAATTCCAACCCAATACTCAGAATTTCCAGCAGAACAGAAAGTTTCAACAACCTTATCCTTCCACCAGTGCACAACCCCCAAGTTCAGGTCAATATAAACCTAATCAAAACTTTTTCCGGCAATAACGAACACATCACTTAAACAATTCTTATAATTATGGGTACGACCAACCCAATACTAACGTAGACGAAAGTCAATACCAAAATACCGATTTTGAAAGTTATGACCAAGATTACTGCGACTCAACAGAAACTGATTACGACTATAACTCAAAAACAGGTAACGCAGAATGTGACAACTACGTTGAAAACGAACACGAATTTTCCCCCGTAAATTTTCAGAACCTCCTTTTTCAAACGGAAACCCTGGAAATCACAGAACTTCAGACCCAAATTCAAACACTAAATCTAGACAGTTTCGACCCGAATTTGAACTTCCCCGAACAGAGCTTTCTATAAAACCGCTTCTGACCGTAAATTTTAAAAATCTATACTACATCACAGATTCCTCTAACACATATAAACTCCTAATAGACACCGGTGCTGGTCTTTCTATTTTCAAACCAGACACCAGCACACGTTTCAGAGAAAGATTTCAGGAAAACGTAGTAATTCGGGGAATTACCAACCAGAAAATCCTTATAAATGAATCGACCCTCGTCCCTTTCAATATAAAAGACCCACACAAGGTTTACATCTGCAACCTTGACATAGAATTCGACGGTTTGTTAGGCTCGGACTTTCTAGAGCACTACAACTGCATTATTGACTTTGAAAAAAAACAATTAATAACCAACTTTAAGACACTACCGCTGTATAAAGTGACAGACGATACAATCAATGCCACTGAATCTATACAATGTCCCTCTTCCTATACTTCCATTAATACAATTTCGTTCGAAACTCGTACGGAACAAATCTTTAAACTTAGCTGTGAACTAAGAAGCACCGAAGCCTTACTAACAGGTATGGAAAGTAAAAAAGTCTATCTCCCTAACGCTGTTGTTACAGTAGACAGCAAAGGGGGGGAGTTGCTGCTTGTCACCGAAAAGGGGCAGGCAGCAAAGCTCTCGAGAGACTGGAGGGGTGTGTCGGAAAAGAGGGTTTCCACATAAGGGGGGGGGGGTCATTCTTACTAATAAGGGGACTCAACGCCGCCACCGCCGAGGCCGAGGTAGTTGCTGCCGTTGACTCGGTCCAGGGAGTAAAGGGCGAGGTCAAGGTGACCAAGATGGTTGTAGGGGTTGGGGGCAGGCAGACGGCCACCATCAGCGTAGAAGGGGCCAGCGCGGGGGTGCTGTTGCAAGCCAAAAGTGTGAAAATGGGATGGCTGAAGTGTGTCATAAGCCCCAGGGTCCGGTTAGACAAGACTACCGGTGCTGGGACTTCGGGCATACGGCGAGTGAATGTAAAGGGAAGGATCGGAGGCAGTGTTGTTTCAATTGCGGCGTCAGAGGACACACTGCTAAAGAGTGTAAGTGTAAGCCCAAATGTCATTTGTGTAGTGAGGAAGGGCATAGATGGGACACTACCGCGTGTAGGTTCTTTAGAAGGAGACTGCTCGAGGAGGAAAAAGAGAATGCGTATACGAGAAGGAGAGAGAGCGAAAAAGAGGGTGAGGAAGGAAAGTAATCCTGTGGGGTATTAAGTTCCTTCAAGTGAATGTGGGGCGTGCAAGGGCTGCGCATAATCTGGCGGTTGAGACGGCTGTCCGGATCAGCGCGGACGTTTTGGTTATGGCCGAACCAAACGTTAGGTACGCGAGTGGTGGCAAGTGGCTGTGTGACAGTAGGGTGGATGTCGCGGTCCTGGTGGTAAACAGGAACTGTGGAGTGAAAGGGGTGAGAGTGAGAGAGGGGATGTTAGTGATAGATTTTGGGTGCTTGAGGTTGGTGGCCTGCTACCTGTCTCCGAACATCGGGATGGGGGAGTATACTGCCCTGGTAGATTGTATTTTCCAGGAGGTCCGCGCGAGCAATGGGGAGTACCTGGTGGCCGCCGACTTCAACACGAAATCAGCGTTGTGGGGGTCAGCCATTAGGGATGCCAAGGGTCTCCTATGGGAGGAAGGGATTGCGGCACAGGATGCCGTGGTCCTGAAAAACGGCGCCGAGCCAACATTTGTCAGGGGCGAATCGCGGTCATACATCGACGTGACGCTGTGTTCGCCGTCGCTCGCGAGGGGTCTGGGGAGCTCGGAGGTCCTCCTTGAGGAATCTCTCCGTCTCCACAGGTACATCGCGTTTAACGTAGGAGCCTCAGTGAAGCGCCGATGTTGTGACGGGCTGTTCCGGGGTAGGGGTGTGAATGAGGACCTTGTGGTGGATGCGTATGACATTCTCCGCGGGGACGTTGGGGGGTGTTATGCGGGTCTGGCGGGGGTCCTCAGGCGCGCACAGGCGCTTGGGATGCGGAGTGAGAGAGGGGGAACGAGAGGAAGTGGGGAGCATGCGTACTGGTGGGATGAGTCATTGGAGAATGTAAGAAAGGAATGTAACAAAAAGAGGAGAGAACGGACGAGAGTAAGGGGAAGGGTGGGTAGAGAATGGGAGGGAACCGAGAGAAAGGCAGGATATGTGGAGGCCCGGAAGAAGCTTGTAAAAGTTATCGGAAAGGCCAAGCGTGAGGCTTGGAGGAGTTTGGTGAGTGAGGTGGATGGGGACGTCTGGGGGCAGGGCTATAAGATAGTCTCCTCCAAATTGAAAGGCAGGGTGAGTCCATATGAGTTGCATAAGGATGAGAAATTGAGGATCGTTAGGGAACTCTTCCCTAACGTTCAGAATGAAACGGAAGGCTTCACTCGGCAAGAGGACTGCCAGGTGAGGCTTTTCACAGAGAACGAGTTGGAGCAAGCATGTGGAAGGCTGAAAGCGGGTAAAGCACCTGAGCCTGATGGAGTGTTCGTAGAAACGGTGGGGGCGATCATTCGGCACGATTCGGGAGGGATTCTTCAAATCCTGAACGAACTATGGAAGAGACAACGATTTCCTGAAACCTGGAGGAGAGGGAAAACTGTCCTGATCCCGAAAGGTCAAGGGGAAGGGGGCGTTACGAAATACAGACCGATTACCCTGTTAGATGTAATCGGCAAAGTATACGAGCATCTTATCAGGGGACGTGTGGAGGAAGCGATTGAGGCGGCTGGAGGTCTTTCTGACAACCAGTACGGCTTTCGAAAGGGAAGGTCCACAATATAGGCTGTGAGCAAAATCTTGCAACTGGCTATGGATACTGGGTAGGTTTGGGCGGCTGTTATTGGTGTGGATGTTGAGAATGCCTTTAATACGGCCAGATGGGAGGGAATCGTGGAAAGAGCGGATTGGGAATGGATGCGGGGGTTGTAAATGTCCTGAAGGAATACCTGACAGGCAGAGTGATTGTGGTGGGAGACACCGAGATTGGACTTACGCAGGGGGTCCCTCAGGGTTCGGTCCTTGGGCCAACTTTGTGGAACCTGCTGTATGACCCGATCTTAAGGTTGGCTCTGCCAGAGGGATGCGTCAGCCTGGCCTTTGCAGACGACTTGTCAATCGTCGTGAGGGTCAGGGGTCTGGATGAGATGGTAGCTAAGGGCAACGAGTCTTTGGCTATCATCAGGGAGTGGTTCGATAGGAACCATCTAAGGGTAGCTCCTCAGAAGATGGAATGTGTCATTCTGAGGGGCCCCCTTGGGAAGAGGAGAGGCGTTGCCTTCTCTTGGGCCGGGGTGAGGGTGATCCCTAGGAAATTTATTAAATGTCTGGGGATCACCCTCGATGATAGGGGGTGGTGGCGGCACTGTCAAGGATACTCCCCAACATCGGGGGTCCGCGGGGACAGAAAAGGATGGTGTTGTGTAGTGTCGTTAGGTCTGTCCTGCTCTATGGCGCACCGGTATGGAAAAAGGTTATGAGAGTGGGAACGTATGCGCGGATGATTCAGGGCACCTATAGACAGATGCTTCTGCGGGTGGCGTGTGCTTACCGGACGGTATCGTACGAGGGGCTGTGCGTCATCACGGGGCAGCTTCCTATAGGAATCGAGGTCGATGAAAGGAGTAGGATCTTTGAAAGGGTCGAGAGGGGGGAGGATCGAGTGAGAGTGAGAAAGGAAGAGAGGGAGAGATCCTTAGATATATAGGAGAGGGAATGGAGAAGTGAGGATGCGGGAACGGCGTCCTGGACGAGGAGGCTCGTCAGAGACCTGAAAGCGTGGGTTGGCTGTCCACATAGGCAGTCCAGCTATTATCTGACACAGCTGCTGCCTCGACACGGGTGCTTTCGGCAGTATCTGTTCAGATTCAAGAGGAAGGAGGATGAGTGGTGCGTTTACTGTGGACAAGTGGATTCCCCTGAACATACTTTCTTTGCGTGTGAAAGATGGCAGGGGTATAGAATGCGAGCAGAGAATGATTTGGGGTGCGCTCTAGAGGCGAGGAATGTCGTAGAACGGTTGATGGAGAGCGAGTGGAAGTGGGGAGTGATTGTGAGTTCCTGGCCAGGGTGGTAAGGGACAAAGAGAGAGAGGAGAGGGAGGTGATTGAAATTAGGGAACTGGTAGGTTAGGGACTAGGGGCCGGGGTACCTGATGTAATATCTTCGTTGATAGTTCCAGGTACCTAGAGGGCAATTAGAGGTGTTTTAGTGAGTATACGGGTAACCGGGAGCCTCACATACAGCATGTCGTGATTGAACCAAGTGCATGGCCAATCCGTAACAGGATTTCACCTCGACAAAAAAAAAGACAGCAAAGGTCAATTTCTAACCTCCATTCTAAATACGAATGCCATCGCTAAAATAGTAAATTTTTCAAATCTAAAACTCGAACCCTTACAAAACTTTTCTGTGAATTCTCTCTCACAAACTACTCCTTTGAACTATAACGAACCCGGCAGACAAGAAGGAATTGTTAAACAACTCCGACTAGAACATTTAAACGACGAAGAGTCAGACTTAATCTTACAATTATGCCTTGACTTTTCAGACATATTCTACCTCGAAGGCGATCATTTATCATTCACAAACGAAATCAAACATAGTATTGATACCAACAACGCGAAACCCGTTTATACAAAATCTTACCGTTATTTCCAAGTTCACAACAAGAAGTTAAGTCCCAGGTAGCAAAAATGCTCGACGAAGGCATTATACACCCCTCTATTTCGCCTTGGTCCTCTCCCGTATGGGTGGTTCCAAAGAAATTAGACGCCTCTGGAAAGCAGAAGTGGCGTGTTGTCGTAGACTACCGCAAACTCAACTAACTTACAACCAATGACAAGTACCCTCTACCTAACATCTCAGACCTACTAAAC
This sequence comes from Octodonta nipae, assembly GCA_034190945.1. Taxonomy (NCBI): domain Eukaryota; kingdom Metazoa; phylum Arthropoda; class Insecta; order Coleoptera; family Chrysomelidae; genus Octodonta; species Octodonta nipae. The sequence continues at coordinate 71,248,196 of CM067220.1, forward strand.
CAACTAGGCAAATGCCAGTACTTTACGACTCTTGACCTCGCCTCTGGTTTCCATCAAATAGAAATAGACCCAAAGGACATCGCGAAAACCGCATTCACTGTCGAGAACGGACATTTTGAGTTCGTTCGCATGCCCTTCGGATTAAAGAATGCTCCGTCTACCGTTCAAAGGGTGATGGATAACATTCTTATGGGAATTCAGAATGAAAGATGTCTGGTTTACATGGATGACATAATCATTTACTCGCCTACAATACATGACCACCTATCACGACTGACAGACGTATTTAAAAGACTCAGAAAAGCTAACCTAAAAATACAGCCTGACAACTGACAATTTCTCCGCAAGGAGGCCGCTTACTTATGACATCTCATAACTAAAGACGGTGTGAAGCACAATCCATCAAAGTTAGACTGTATTTTAAACTTTCCACAACCGAAGAACCCTAAAGACATAAAATCTTTCTTAAGGCTTGCTGGTTACTACCGTAGGTTCATTTCTAACTTTGCAAAGATCTCCAAACCACTGACAAAACTATTACAAAAAGACCAACCGTTCAATTTTAATGAAGAGTGCGTAAAATCCTTCAATGAATTAAAACGAACATTGACTTCCACCCCTATACTCATTTACCCAAATTTTGACGAACCCTTTGTACTAACTACACCCACACAGCATGAAATATTTCTAAATTATTTATGCAATGTTTCTGGTTTGATTTGAAACATTTCAAAATATTTCTTGAAATATTTCAGCAATATTGCTATGTCCGCGACAAAACCCCATTTGAAATAAGTCATGAAATATTCCTTTAATATTTTATGAAATCTTTGTGTCATATTTCATGATATATTTTAAAAGACCTTTTGTTGTGGGTATAAAAATAGTTTAAATATATTTTAGTGAACTATTTAAAAATATTTATATAATATTTCATGTTTGTTTTGAAGTATCATAAAATATTTCAGAAATCTTCGTATTTTCGCTACAAAAACCTTTTGAAATATTTTATGAAATATATTGTAATATTTCATGATATATTTCAAAAGATTTGTTTGTTGTTAGCATACGAATATTTCAGAAATATTACAGTCAAATATTTTAAAATAGTGCTTGGAATGTCTTCGATGACACATTACATATAATATTCAAAAAAATGTATGAATTAGATGTTGCGGTTTTAGTTCAATGCTGCTTCAATGCAAGTATACAATTGACGAAGGACCTTTAGCGGAAAAATCAATAAAACATGTGCCGTCGCGTAAATTAATTCACCAAATAAAGTTAATCACTAACCTTTTACATCGAAGCTCTGCAGGTGGTGTTTTCCTGGCTCTTCTTTCTTCAGAGGCTAGCCCCGCAGCGGCCGGAACAGTTTTTAGAGCTTCTTCTGGACAACACGTTACACAAAAAATAGGGACGTAATGTTTTGTAAACACAAAAGAAACAAAATGAAAGCGGTTTAGCGGTTGTTACGACCGGAACTAATAACTCGAGGAATCGTAACACAATAACAACAAAAAGCGGCCGTCTTAAGAGGATATCAAAAGCGTCCAAATAGCTTGAAAGTCAATACACGAATCACGAATACTGTCTATATTTTACACGCAAAAAACACTTAAAATTAGCACGAGCGCGACGGAAGGTTTTGGAAAAAGTGCAGAAGTTTAAAAATCAATGAAGTAATTCAATCAAATTTGTACAATACACTAAACAAATTGCGGGAACGCACCAGTGCTAAAATATTTGATGTCTAAAGTATCTTTTGAAAAATTTTCCCAAAATACTACTATATTCACAACTAAAATTCTCCTGAAACATTTCATGAAATATTGGTGCAATATTTCACGAAATGTTCCTTTAAGATTTCGTGAAATAGTTCAGTAGATGTTTTGTAGTGGACATAGGAATATTGCAGAAATATTTCAGTGAAATATTTCTTCAAATATTTCATGCTGTGTGGGAGACGCCAGCGCTTTTGCTATCGGCGCCGTATTATCTCAAGGGCCAATAGGTAAGGATTTACCGATTGGATATGCTTCTAGGACCCTTTGTAAAGCCGAAACCCGGTATTCCACCATTGAGCGAGAGCTCTTAGCCATTGTCTGAGCGGTTAAGCATTTTCGTCCGATAATCTATGGCCGTGAGTTCCTACTACTAACCGATCATCGCCCGTTAACCTGGCTATTTTCTATAAAAGATCCCGGCAGTAGACTTGCCCGATGGACACTCAAACTAGAAGAATACGACTATGAAATTATTTACAAGCCTGGTAAAGTTAACAAGAACGCTGATCTTTATCACGGATTAAAATCAACCATCTTGACGAATGTTTATCATTTCAGTCAAAATCGAAACACCCTTCAAAGTCCTACCCCTAAACGGCGAATCCGAAGACGACAGTCCTGAACCCGAACAAAATGAAATATCTCTTGAAACTATGTCCGAAGAATATAAAACCTTTATAGAACGTTATAAAACTACATCTTTAATTGATTACATCAAAATTAAATTCTCCAACTGTCAACTACTAGACAAAACAAATAAAAACATTTTAATTTTCCCCCAATCATCCAATCTTCAGGAATTTCATCACCACATTTTCGAAGACATTTTTGAAGAAGTCGCTGACTTCGAAACCTTTAAAACTAATGTATTCGCCAGCAAAACCGTAAGCAGAAGGCAATATTTCATAATCCCACTTCCAAATCATCCTCACATTGTAAATGAAGTTCTTTTTGCATCAATATACAAACATCATGATACTTTATCTCCATCTAAAACATACTGTGTCGAAAACAATCTCGATCTTCCAATTTTAGAGATGCTCTCTTTCATTTTCGCTGAAAAAGAAATCAAATGGAAAATTTACCAAAACGTTACAAAACCCCCCGAAAAGACGAAATACCGCTGATCCTTGAACGACATCATAACGGGAAAAATAACTTGCACCGCGGCATTAACGAAACCGTCCGCCGTATTAAGGAAATGTACACCTGGCCAAGTTTCACAAAAGACATTGAAAATTTCGTTAAGAACTGCGAAATTTGTCAAAAAACTAAAGCGTGTCGCAAAAACCTAGACAATCCCCTCGTCATTACGGAAACGCCTAAAACACCGTTTGAGCGAATTAATATTGACATACTAGAAATACCTAACAGGAACTATATATTATTCGTAAGAGACGAATTGACAAAAATACCCACAAGCTTATGCTTTGGCAGACAAATCAGCCAAATCAGTTGTCAGTACTATGAAGTTATACTTTCAATTTTGATACGCCATTGCGTATCCATTGTGACTATGGTAGAGAATTTGACAACACCATATTCAAAGACTTCTGTAAACTGTACGACATTAAACTAACTTATTCAAGCGTAGGACATCCGCAAACAAATGGCTCTGTAGAACGATTTCATTCTACTTTGTTAGAAATGATTCGAGTTCATAAAGCCGAAAATCCAGATGAACATCCCCTAAATGTACTCCCGTATGCGGTTATTGCTTACAATAAGTCGACAAACAAAACCCTCGGCTTTTCGCCTACGAGCTAGTGTTTGGACATACGTCTAGCAGACCACCTGAAACCACCCACAACCATAAGGAACTGATTAGTAAATATATACGAGACTTGAACAATCGCATTTCCTATTACAATGTAGCCCGCGAAAAAACTGATTTACAAAAGCAAAAGGCTATAGAACGTTTTGATAAACTTCCCGAATTTAAAATTGATGACAAAGTTTTCGTCAAGGAATCCCAAATTAAAGACAAACTTCATAACAAATTCAACGGTCCGTTCCAAATTTTAGATATTCACAATAATTCAGCCACACTCTTAAATCTCTCAAAACAAACCAACGAACGAAAGTTAACTTTGACAGAATGAAACTCTATTCTGAAAAGTAACTTTCTTTTCAGGTTACTACTGATGTTCGGATCAGCAGTCTCACAGTTCAACATCAAACCAATAAACAACACTCTTGGTATTTACTATCACGACGAAACTAGAATAGTCATCTCCAACTATAAATGGACATTACTAGTTCATCGTAACTTGACTATACTTAAAGAAATCTTTGAAAACAACAACATAATCCTCAAAACATTAGAAAACACTGTCGATCCCATCCCAGGTTTCAAATTTCATGACACAAGTGCATTCCGAATTGATGTACAAACTCACATCAGTCTCTTATCCCAAATTTCAGATTCAATTAAAACTAAATTTTCAGAAATATTCATGGACACTAAAAGATCCAAACGAGGACTAATTAACGGTGTAGGAACTATCTTTAAAGCCATCACTGGAAACCTTGACGCAACCGATGGCGCATTCTTCACAGATAGTATCAATAAACTTAACCAGAGACAATTACAAGTAGAGAATCTCCTAAAAATCAAATAAGCGTAACTACTTCTACTATCAAAACTTTCAATGAAACCATTCAGAAACTCCAAATTGACGAAGCAAACTTTAACGAAAACAGTGACGCAATCAATTTGGCAATACATACTCTAAACGACAAAATACCCCTTATCCAAGCAAAACACTCATTTTTGGGAATATGCGAAAAACTAATTGCAAGCTATTTATTTCTTGAGGATAACCTCAATGATATTTTAAATTCCATAACATTTGCTCGCTTAAAAATAATTCATTCTTCAATAATCACACCTGATCATTTGATAAAGTCACTACAGGAAATTTCGCAAAATCTTGTCAAAAACAATCTAGCCTTACCTGTCAGATATTCAAGTGTCGCCCAATATTTGGAAGTAATCGAATTGAATTGAAAATTCCTCTTGTAGAGCACCAACTCTACACCGCCTACCACTTATATCCTATCCCAATTTTAGACGGCAGAACTGGCTTTCATCATATTCTTTCATCCACACAAAAATATATTGCGCGAAACGATGATTCTCTAATGTACATACCCATTAAGGACTTGAGTGTATGCAAGCCACTAACTCCACAACAAAAACTGTGTTCTGAGTTATATGCCTACCCTATCGACCCCAATGGCACCCTGCGAAGCTCAACTTCTGAAGAACATCCGTAGTGTACCGGAGAGTTGCCAAAGCTCCGTTGTATTCAGTGAAGGATACAATGTTCAGAGACTAGGAACTAACACGTGGATTGTTATAGTGTCCGAGCCCTTACATGTGACAGTTAATTGTGCGGAAACAGATACTAAGACAATAGTTTTAACAAACAATTCCATTATTCGCTTACAATCAGACTGCAGTGCTTTCGTGGGAATCACAAAAATACAAGCGGAACCTCAAAAACTTATAAACATTTCCGACAATTCATACCCTGTATTAATCACTGACAACTGTTGCAGTTCTCACCCTGAAAAACTAGATATTCCAGAACTCAAGCCCCTAAAGCTGGATGACTTGAATATGGACGAACTCTCTATAGCGAGCCATAAGTTAGATCAATACTCCAAGGACCTGGCGGACCTTATCAACCAGCCATTTGTAAACAGAAACATATCCTGGTTTACATACGCTACGATTACAATAATCATAATCACTGTTGTTGCATACATTTCAGTTAAAATCGTAAAACACGTCAAGAAGCCATCTAGGGATGAAAACTCCACTTCAGACAACTTAAGGACCTTCCCAAAACCACTGTCCAGACTCGTGCCAAAATTGAGGCCTGTGATTCAAGATGGATCCCAGATGGACAGCCCAATTTGATTTAAAAGTTGATGTTGTAACATCAACTTTTCTTTATAAGGGGGAGCTGTTAGGTGTTAATTGTACACACGTGCATGATGCAACGGTATCATATTACGCTGACTGGTACTTCGATGTTAACGTGGGAACGCTTCGTGTAAATATCTTTTCGCTGACTTCAGCTTTTATTAAATCATAAATACAACCGAAGCGATCCCACGGTCGTCGTTATAATATTTTATTTTGTTCAGTTAGTTTTAATTTCAATTTACATTTAATTATTTTTACAAGTTTAAAAGTGTTAATTTTTGATTTTTACGTTTTGAATAATATATATATATATATATATATATATATATATATATATTTGTTTTTAATAACAACTCAACCGGAAATAGCAAATCATCAGGCGGAAGGGGTGCCCACTGAGCGCCCAGGGCCAATCACACGCAGCCGTTCATGGTCAAATATTACAAGAAAATATCGGGATGCAGCCAAACTTCTTGGGTTACAAGGAAATACTCTTTTAACTTATTTTGAGAGCTTTCGAAATTATTTTATTTCATCGTCAGTCAATATGCTACAAATAACACAAATATTAACAATTTAGAAGTCAAAAACTAGTCACTTACGTTAGTCTGTCTTTTTATTGATGGTATTAGACAGATTTACAAAATTTAAATGTGATTTATTGTAACTTACTGGAAATGGAGAATAAGTTTTCAAACACTCATAATCAATCTGAATATAATACAGATTTCTCAGATTGATTAAATAAAAAGTCAACATTTTTGCTACCCTATGAATTTTTGTTTCATTAATAATATTTCAATTTATCAGTAAGTAACAAAGAATAAAAATAGTTTACCTGTACTTTAAAAAATATATATCACATGCCTTCAAATCAAATAAGCCAACGTGACAATTTTGTTAGTTGAATTGCCAAAAAATTTTAAGACTATTGTAAAGTCCCCACTAACATTTTACAATCGGCTCCAAGTATGCATTCATAAAACGGCTGGGCTAAATCCAGAAAAAAAGACGCCCAGACAACACTGGTGGATACAATGGTCATGAACACCCTTCTTACGGGATTAGAACCCCGTATAGGTCAGGTTATACGTGCCAGTAATCCAAAAGATCTTCTAGAGGCACATTCCCGGATTAGGAGAGAGCTTCAACTTTCTTATTTCGAGGATCAGAAAATGAACAAATATGTTCCTCTCAAACCCAAATTTCAAACACGAAAGCCGACACAACCTCCTAAGTGTCATTGTGGTCGATTAGGCCACATAGCCGTAAATTGCCGTATTCTACAGTTTATTAATTCTCTATACCCTTTAACATTTTATTCTATAAACTTTATACTCCAATTCATTTATATCGACAAACATAGCACAAGCTTCACCAAATTCAGGTACCCCTGAAACAGAAAGATACCGGTTAACGGAAATGGAAATATTTTCCGTTTTACCCGAATTTGAAGGCGACTAAATTTCCTTGGGAACCTTCATAGATGCTTATAATTGCGCATATAATATGTCTACCATGAATTCAAAAGTATTTATTAGTGATCCATATAAAGAACAAACTCAAAGGGAAAGCGGCGCAGTTAGTTAATTCAATTAACCCCGGATCGTACCTTGAAATCAAACAACTCTTGACATTACATTTTGGAGATTCTGGTGATCTCTCTTCCCTGATACATGACCTACAACGTCTGAAACAACTTTCAAACGAGTCCCCACTAATATTTTACAATCGGCTCCAAGTCTGCATTCATAAAATGGCTGGGCTAAGTCCAGAAAAAAAAGGCGCCCAGACAACACTGGTGGATACAATGGTCATGAACACCCTTCTTACAGGATTAGAACCCCGTTTAGGTCAGGTAATACGTGCCAGTAATCCAAAAGATCTTCTAGAGGCACATTCCCGGATTAGGAGAGAGCTTCAACTTTCTTATTTCGAGGATCAGAAAACGAACAAATACGTTCCTCTCAAACCCAAATTTCAAACACGAAAGCCGACACAACCTCCTAAGTGTCTTCATTGTGGTCGATTAGGCCACATAGCCGTAAATTGCCGTTTAAAAACGCAAAATGGTTCTCAACAATTCAATCAAAACCATAGGCCAAATCCTGTTGGGCCTAACCAGCGAACACGGCCAAATTTCCCCTCAAACAACAAGGACAACAGTTTTGTCCACAAAACTTCCAGAGACCCCCTTTTAGGTCTCAAATAAACCCTAACTATTATCGCCCATCCGTAATACAAAACAATCCTTATAACCGTCCTGAAACGACAAACCATTTCAATCAACACCAAAATGTTGATTACTGGAATTGTTCAAACTACAATTATTATACGGATGATAACACATACGATTATGAGGATGATCTTCAAAATTATCCTATCGTTAGGATAATTTTGAATCTAAACTTTTGAAGATAACCGTTTCGAGCCTTTTAATAGTCATCAATACCAGGATTTTCTAGCGCTTCCGAGCCTAGACCAACCTCCCGATTCGACAACAACGTTGTGCGAAATCGAAACCCAGATTCAAAACCTGAATCTCGACGATCTGAACTCAGATTTGAACTTCCTGGAGCAACTATTTCTTTAAGCCCACTTCTTACTGTGAACTCTAAAAATCTCTACTATATTCTAGACGCTATATATATATATATATATATATATATATATATATATATATATATAGATTTCGGTAATAACGACTGATCACTTTCAAATATTACAAGAAAATATCGGGACGCGGCCAAACTTCTTGGGTTACAAGGAAATACTCTTTTAACTTATTTTGAGAGCTTTCGAAATTATTTTATTTCATCGTCAGTCAATATGCTACAAATAACACAAATATTAACAATTTAGAAGTCAAAAACTAGTCACTTACGTTAGTCTGTCTTTTTATTGATGGTATTAGAGAGATTTACAAAATTTAAATGTGATTTATTGTAACTACTGCAAATGGAGAATAAGTTTTCAAACACTCCTAATCAATCTGAATATAATACAGATTTCTCAGATTGATTAAATAAAAAGTCAACATTTTTGCTACCCTATGAATTTTTGTTTCATTAATAACATTTCAATTTATCAGTAAGTTACAAAGAATAAAAATAGTTTACCCGTACTTTAAAAAATATATATCAAATGCCTTCAAATCAAATATGCCAACGTGACAATTTTGTTAGTTGAATTGCCAAAAAAAATTTAGGAATATTCTAAAGTTTTATAGATGTTTTTCTGCTTATACAACCTCAATTAACGTAAGTGATAGTTTTTTACTTCTAAATTGTTAATATTTGTGTTATTTGTAGTATATTGACTGACGATGAAACAAAATAATTTCGAAAGCTCTCAAAATAGGTTAAAAGAGTATTTCCTTGCAACCCAAGAAACTTGGCTGCGTCCCGATATTTTCTTGTAATATAAATATATATATAGTATTGTATGCTGTTTTCTTCGACCTTATTTATATTATATAAATTAGTTGAGTGTATATTTTCTTGATTTGAGGTCGTTAAAAATGAAAGGATTGTATTCATATCATGTGTTTTAATGATAACGTTTCGGCCATGTTTTTGGCCTTTTTCAAATCTATTCTAAAATTGTTAAAATTATTTGTACATTTAAGAATTTATAAGATTATAATTTTGACTTACCTACAGCGTTAGTATTTGTAGAATCACATTTTTTTTTAAGTTAATCATTTTACTACTTGACACAAACTAAAAACTAACATTGTGTGTCCTTTCGGAGACAACGATATATACTAATCCCAAACTGACCTGTTTGTTCTTTAATAGATTTGAGGGATGATTTCCGGAGTATACTGAATGGTTATTTGTAAAAGTCAATTTACTTCAATTTTAATTATCGGTTATACATCTGGGCTTTGTACAATGATTTTTTATTGAGTTTCTTCTGTTCGTATGTACCCCATACAGTGTGTTGTGCGTATTAATATTCATTGGTGTAAAACTATTTATATAATGGATGTGTAAATTTTACTTAATTTGTTTATGTCTTTTTTGTCATTTATAGCAGTATTGCTTTTGTGGATATTAATCATTTCTAAAAATTCTCTCTTTTTTAAATTAGTTTCTGTTGTAAGTATTTTTGTGTTTTTATATTGAAATTTATGATTTTTGGATGTTTCGTGGTTAGTTAGGGCTGTTTTATTTGTTTTATCATACTGATGACCTTTTAATCTGTTTTCTAGATACTGAGATGTTTGTCCAATATAGGTGGCCTCGCAGTCATTACATGGAATTTCATATATGATGTTACTTTTTTTGTTTTTAGGGGTTTTTGTTTTAAGATTACTGAAATGTTTGCCCAATAAATTATACCCTTTGTGACTTGTTGTGATATTGTATTTTCTTAAGTAACTTGATAATTGGTTTGATAGTCCCTCTATATATGGTAAAGAAATGTATCTGTTATTTGTATTATCTTGGCTTTTTTTGTTAGTATTATTATAATATTTATGTATTCTTTTTTTAAAAATTTTATTTATCATGTTTATGGGGTAGTTATTTTTCTCGAGCGCAATTTTTGCTTTTTTTATTGCTAAAGTTCTAAATTCAGGGTCTGACAGCTGAATTGCCCTATCTGCTAATCCTATAATAACTGATTTCTTGTGAGCAATGTGATGACTTGATTCGAAATTTAGGTATCGTGACGACCAAGTTGGTTTTGTGTACCATTCCGTTTTTAACTTATTACTATTTCTATGTATTGTAACATCAAGAAAATTTATTTTTTCGTTTTGTTCGACTTCAGTAGTGAATTGAAACCTTTCATGGTATGAATTAAAACAATTTAATATGTATTTTATTTTGTTCCTTGGAATTGCAGTGATACAGTCATCGACATACCGAAAATAGAACGGGATATTAATATCCACATTATTGAGTGTGGTTTCCTCGAGATCTTTCATTACCATTTGTGCAATTACGCTAGAAATGGCTGACCCCATTGCACATCCATTAACTTGTTCCTGAGGACTATATAATGGTTTCTCTGGATGTAATCTCATTATACACTAGTATACCAAACAACATTGTAAGCGATATCATAAAGAAAAAATGGGATGAAATAAAAGAATACACAGATATTCCCCAAAACGAATTTATACAGGCGGTCAATCTTACACTGAGCTCCACATATTTTTGTTTTGAAGATAAAATTTATAAACAAGTTAATGGATGTGCAATGGGGTCAGCCATTTCTAGCGTAATTGCACAAATGGTAATGGAAGATCTCGAGGAAACCACACTCAATAATGTGGATATTAATATCCCGTTCTATTTTCGGTATGTCAATGACTGTATCACTGCAATTCCAAGGAACAAAATAGAATACATATTAAATTGTTTTAATTCATACCATGAAAGGCTTCAATTCCCTACTGAAGTCGAACAAAACGAAAAAATAAATTTTCTTGATGTTACAATACATAGAAATAGTAATAAGTTAAAAACGGAATGGTACACAAAACCAACTTGGTCGTCACGATACCTAAATTTCGAATCAAGTCATCACATTACTCACAAGAAATCAGTTATTATAGGATTAGCAGATAGGGCAATTCAGCTGTCAGACCCTGAATTTAGAACTTTAGCAATAAAAAAAGCAAAACTTGCGCTCGAGAAAAATAACTACCCCATAAACATGATAAATAAAATTTTTAAAAAAAGAATACATAAATATTATAATAATACTAACAAAAAAAGCCAAGATAATACAAATAACAGATACATTTCATTACCATATATAGAGGGACTATCAAACCAATTATCAAGTTACTTAAGAAAATACAATATCACAACAAGTCACAAAGGGTATAATTTATTGGGCAAACATTTCAGTAATCTTAAAACAAAAACCCCTAAAAACAAAAAAAGTAACATCATATATGATATTCCATGTAATGACTGCGAGGCCACCTATATTGGACAAACATCTCAGTATCTAGAAAACAGATTAAAAGGTCATCAGTATGATAAAACAAATAAAACAGCCCTAACTAACCACGAAACATCCAAAAATCATAAATTTCAATATAAAAACACAAAAATACTTACAACAGAAACTAATTTAAAAAAGAGAGAATTTTTAGAAATGATTAATATCCACAAAAGCAATACTGCTATAAATGACAAAAAAGACATAAACAAATTAAGTAAAATTTACACATCCATTATATAAATAGTTCTACACCAATGAATATTAATACGCACAACACACTGTATGGGGTACATACGAACAGAAGAAACTCAATAAAAAATCATTGTACAAAGCCCAGATGTATAACCGATAATTAAAATTGGAGTAAATTGACTTTTACAAATAACCATTCAGTATACTCCGGAAATCATCCCTCAAATCTATTAAAAGAACAAACAGGTCAGTTTGGGATTAGTATATATCGTTGTCTCCGAAAGGACACACAATGTTAGTTTTTAGTTTGTGTCAAGTAGTAAAATGATTAACTTAAAAAAAATGTGATTCTACAAATACTAACGCTGTAGGTAAGTCAAAATTATAATCTTATAAATTCTTAAATGTACAAATAATTTTAACAATTTTAGAATAGATTTGAAAAAGGCCAAAAACATGGCCGAAACGTTATCATTAAAACACATGATATGAATACAATCCTTTCATTTTTAACGACCTCAAATCAAGAAAATATACACTCAACTAATTTATATAATATATATATATATATATATATATATATATATATATTACGAAATTTACCCAAAGCCGACCCTGTTTCATTTCAATACGACAACAATCGCTTTGAGATAAAAAATGGTTCTCGAAAAGACTCGGCACCTGTAGCAGTGATGACTGATTTTACTGGAGAATTCGACGGTGGGTTTATAAAGGAAGCAGGCCACGATCGCGAATTCAGTTGGTTGTACGAAAGAGCTTATATGTAAAATTGTTATTGTGATATTTGAATCAGCTGTTGTATTTTCGATGTAAATGTAAATCTCTCTAATACTATCAATAAAAAGACAGACTAACGTAAGTGACTAGTTTTTGACTTCTAAATTGTTAATATTTGTGTTATTTGTAGCATATTGACTGACGATGAAATAAAATAATTTCGAAAGCTCTCAAAATAAGTTAAAAGAGTATTTCCTTGTAACCCAAGAAGTTTGGCTGCGTCCCGATATTTTCTTGTAATATTTGAAAGTGATCAGTCGTTATTACCGAAATCTATATATATATATATATATATATATATATATATATATATAGCGTCGAGAATATAGTAGAGATTTTTAGAGTTCACAGTAAGAAGTGGGCTTAAAGAAATAGTTGCTCTAGGAAGTTCAAATCTGAGTTCAGATCGTCGAGATTCAGGTTTTGAATCTGGGTTTCGATTTCGCACAACGTTGTTGTCGAATCGGGAGGTTGGTCTAGGCTCGGAAGCGCTAGAAAATCCTGGTATTGATGACTATTAAAAGGCTCGAAAGGGGTATCCTCAAAAGTTTAGATTCAAAATTATCCTAACGATAGGATAATTTTGGAGATCATCCTCATAATCGTATGTGTTATCATCCGTATAATAATTGTAGTTTGAACAATTCCAGTAATCAACATTTTGGTGTTGATTGAAATGGTTTGTCGTTTCAGGACGGTTATAAGGATTGTTTTGTATTACGGATGGGCGATAATAGTTAGGGTTTATTTGAGACCTAAAAGGGGGTCTCTGGAAGTTTTGTGGACAAAACTGTTGTCCTTGTTGTTTGAGGGGAAATTTTGCCGTGTTCGCTGGTTAGGCCCAACAGGATTTGGCCTATGGTTTTGATTGAATTGTTGAGAACCATTTTGCGTTTTTAAACGGCAATTTACGGCTATGTGGCCTAATCGACCACAATGAAGACACTTAGGAGGTTGTGTCGGCTTTCGTGTTTGAAAGTTGGGTTTGAGAGGAACGTATTTGTTCGTTTTCTGATCCTCGAAATAAGAAAGTTGAAGCTCTCTCCTAATCCGGGAATGTGCCTCTAGAAGATCTTTTGGATTACTGGCACGTATAACCTGACCTAAACGGGGTTCTAATCCTGTAAGAAGGGTGTTCATGACCATTGTATCCACCACACTACAAAAATTTCAATCCGAAGAGAAAATATTTTCGGAAAATATCGAAGCAATTAGAAAGTCAATTGTGTTCATTACAGACGATTATGCGTTTTATGAACTTCAAGCCAATATCTTTTGTTTGAAAGCCTAATGGAAAGTTAAGTATACATTAAAGATACTCTCAACGAGGTATTAACTGCAGTCTCATTCGCCCGTCTATAAATTTTTTATAGTTCAATTATAAACCCAGTAGATTTGGTCGATTCCCTTCAGAAAATATCACAGTCACTTCATGAAAATAACTTACCAATCCAACCTATAGTTCAAATGTTGCTCGATAATAGAATTGGAAGCTTCTTAAATCAATACTAAAATTGTTTTGTACTAAAAATCCCCTTAGTCAATTCTGAAACTTATACACTGTACCGCTTGTATCCTATCCCAGTTTTGGATTATCGAACAGTATTTCACCATATTCTTCCAACAAAATTAAAATATATCGCGAGAGATAACGATTCGCTATTGTACGCATCTTTCGAAGACCTGAGTGACTGTAAGCCATTATCTAAAGAACATAAGATCTGTTCCAAAGTTATTCCACACACCATAGACAAAGAAGCCCTCTGCGAAGCACAGCTTCTTAGACAGCCAGCAGCCCTTCCTTCAACTTGCAAGCCTTTAATATTATATGCCGAAGAGTATAATATTCAAGAGATTGATCTGAACCTTTGGTTAATCTCGATTTCCGGACAGTTGCCCATCAACATCAAGTGCAAGGGAGAAGATGTCGTTACCCAATCCATATCGACAAATTCTCTATTGACCATCCAACCCAGTTGCAATGCCTTCTTCGGAAATACCAGGGTCCATACCAGAAGGACCACCAGCAACGTTGACAACATCACAATTAAGACTCACCCAGTCAACATTCCATACAACAACCTGCCCACCATCGGTCAACTTCCAAAGTTGAAGCTCATGAGACTACAGGAATTGGATGCCAAAGACCTGACTATCGCTAACCATAAGCTTAGCCAATACTCCAGGAAATTGGAAAAGCTCCTAGACCAACCATTCTTGGAGAAACACACCTCCTGGTTTACAATCATCACAATAGCAACAACCGCAATTGTGGTTGCCCTCCTTTCCATCAGCATCATCAGAAAGAGATTCCAGAAGCCCCCAACGATCAGCCCTTCTGCCGATCCAGCAACCACCACCAGGTCCATCAACCATTAAGCCCAGGGTAAAACTCCATAGCCTCCTTAGTCCTGTCGAGGATATTGAATTGCAGAACCTCCCTTAAAAGTCGATGCTGTAGCATCAACTTTTTTATATGGATGGGAGTAGTTATATAAGTTATTCCATCGACTTATATGAAACCATCTAGCAACAGTTCCCAAGCTGAGTCAGCATCCACGTGTACATCCGTGAGAACTGCAAGCACGGCGACAGCTTCGTCAGCGTTCTTAGGTTATAAATTATACATTTGTCTTGTATCATTATTCATTATTACTTACAGATTTGTCTAGTTTAGTTTAACACTCATTTTTGTCCTTTTTTAATTGTTATAAAGTTTTATTATTATTTTCATTATTTTCAAATTTACATTAAAAGTTTAATTATTTGTGAAGTATAAATAAAGTCTTTTTTAAAAAGAGAAATTCTGGAAGTGTGATATAATATATATATATATATATATATATATATATATATATATATGAAGAAATGTTTATCCGGGAATACATCCGTTCGTTATATTGATTCATCTTTGAATCCTGCAGACGTTTCGCCAAGGTCTCACTTGGCATTCTCAATGCGTTGTTCCGGTGAACTGAGAACTCAGTTCCGGGTTATACTAAATGTTTACTTGCAAAAGTAGTAGTAGTATAACCCGGAAATCGTCCCTCAACTCTATTAAAAGAATAAACCGGTCAGTTTAGATTAGTTTCTATCGTTGTCTCTGAAAGGACAAACTATGTTAGTTTTTAGTGTTGTGTCAAGTTGAAAAAAATGTAAAACGTTTAACAGAAAAAATTGTGACTTTACAAGTACTAACGCTGAGGTAAGTCAAAATTATTAGTCTATAATTTCTTAATTGCATCAATAATGTTAATAGATTTGAAAAAGGCCAAAAACATGGCCGAAACGTCATCATTAAAACATATGAAATAAACAAATCCCAGCCATGCCACGGCTTTTAATTAATAAAAAGACGTGACGTCATCTCGGGGGTACGGTCGTCTCTGGTAACTGGCAAAATCCATGAGAAAGAGAATCATTGCTCCTTACCAACCCGCATTGAGGCAGCGTGGTAAGGTATGCCTCAGAACCTCAAAACATGTCGAATTACAAAACTCACGGAATTGTACCCCAGGTTTGTAAGCAATCCCACACCGGGAAACCGGTCTGCCTCAAGGATTCTGGGGGAGGCAAACATTCGACTACACTACATCTAGCAACATATAACTGCCGAACACTCTCGAAACAAGCTAGAGTTGTAGAATTAGAACAAGAAGCAGTAAAAATCAAGTGGGATATCATTGGCATAAGTGAAGTTAGGAGGAAAAACGAAGAGCTAATAACACTTGAATCAGGCAACCTCCTATACCACCGAGGAACACCAACAGGAAGAACTAGTGGTGTTGGATTCCTCATCCATAAGAGATGGACCGATAAAATTATAGGCGTGTCCGGAACATCAGACAGAGTCGCAAGTCTAACATTGTCGCTTTCGAAAAGATACTCTATTCAAATAATACAAGTTTACGCCCCAACAATTAGCCATTCTGACGAAGAAATCGAACGACTATACAGCGAAATCAAAGAGGCCTTAGATACCAACAACAGCCATTTCAAATACATTATCGGCGACTTCAAGGCGAAAATAGGGAAAAAACAAGACCGAGAAGGATCAGTGGGGAACTTCGGGTTCGGTGAACGAAATGAAAGAGGAGAGAGATTAGTACAGTTCGCACACTATCAGAACATGTACATATCAAACTCCTTCTTCAAGAAAAATTCTAATAGGAAATGGACTTGGGAAGCTCCAAATGCGTCAGTCAAAAATGAAATTGACTTTGTCCTGACAAACAAGATTAATACCATCAAAGATGTAAGCACGCTAAATAAATTCAGGACAGGAAGCGATCACAGACTTGTCAGAGCAAGGATTGTCCTTAATACGAAACTGGAGAGATTTAAACTTACTAGGAAGACGCCCGCTACTAGCATAGACATTAACAACCTGAAAGAAAATTCTGAAAAATATCAGACGCTGATAGAAGAGAAGCTCCGGGAACAACAAGACAACACACAACTAATGAATACAATACTGACCTGTGCTAAAGAAATAGGCGGAAGCCAACAACGAAACGAACACAAGAAGCTTAGTTCGGAAACAAAGGCGTTGCTTCAGAAAAGAAGAGAACTGAAAAGGACAACAGATATCCAACGCATAGAATACAGTGAACTATGCAAGACAATATAATAAGAAAGAAAATTGCAGAGGACATCAAAAAATACAACGAAAAATTGGTAGAAACTGCAATTGAAAATCGGAAAAGTTATAAAAACGCTAAGAAAGCACTGATAATTGGGAAAAGACAAGTAATCGCATTGTAACTAGAAGCGAAAGCAGAAGGCTACGAGAATTATGCGAACCGACCTGAAGAGGGCAGATGTGACTCTGCCGAAACGTCGTCATTTTAGAAGAAGTGTAGTTTTGTCCTTGGTCTTACCGTATCATATATCGGACAAACCTCAAGAAATTTAAAACGAATATAAGGTTGGGCTTTGTCGACCCATTGCCTATCAAATGGTCATATAGCCGATTTTGATAATGTACAGATTTTAAGCTGCGAACAAAATTTCTTTAAACGTTGTTTTCCTGAAATGGTTCATATTAATAATGATACTGATTCTATAAATAAAAGAACAGACGTCATATACTGTAATTTATTGGAATTAGAGAACAAAAAAAGATATACACATACTTCTTAATCACACTGTTCTAATTTAGATACTGTTTCTTTAAAAAAAATAAGTATGATTTATTAACAACAAATCTAACAAACACATCATTTTCTTGCAGTTGGTAATCTAGTTACAAAAATTTGTTTTTGTTTATTTTAAATTCCAAATAACATTTGTCATAATGATATTCAATGTCAAAATTATAAGTTTGTATCATCATTCTTCAATCTGAACGATTTGCTAACTTATTTAATTAATCTCAATTTATGTAAGTATTTTAAGTTTTAACTAATGTACTCAATTAACAACAAATTTAACTTGCAGCTTAGACTGACAAAGTCATCAAACCAAATTAACGAAAGCTCTTAAAAAAGAAAAGAGTACTCTTGATTCATTTGTCTTTTAAGCTGTTTTCCCGTTAATTACACTGCAATTATATATATATATATATATATATATATATATATATATATAGGAATGTTTCAGGTGGTTTCCGGGAACTGTAGTTGACAACTGATCCCTGCCGGGATCGATGGTAAAATGACGACGTTTCGGCAGAATCACATCTGCCCTCTTCAGGTCGATTCGTATAATACTCGTAGCCTTCTGCTTTCGCTTCTAGTTACTGAAGAGGGCAGATGTGACTCTGCCGAAACGTCGTCATTTTACCATCGATCCCGGCAGGGATCAGTTGTCAACTACGCGGATGAGTTCCTGGAAACCCCCTGAAACATTTCGTGCCCGCGAAAACTTAAAAACAAATATATATATATATATATATATATATATATATATATATATATGTATATATATGTATATATATGCTTACGACTATTGACCCAGATTATTACTATGAGATACGTATGTAGTCTTGGGATATAGAGGTCAGGAGTAAATTAAAACAATTTAATCATTAGATTACAACGTTTCGGGGTTTAATATTAATTAATAATTTACCCCTTCATCATGTAATGTGATTATATGTCTTTTCACACCGTGGAGTTTACAGATTCTATTAATATTTGTCATTTAAACATCAAACTGCTCTAGAAATTCTTATCCTGATTAAAATATAAAATACTATATACTACAAAATACGTTAAAAATTTTTGCTAGTCATGTTGACAACTGACAACACAAGTTGACATAAAACATAAACACAGATTATACCATAGAATAACATAAATCGTTCTTAATAGTTTTCATGTATACCGTCAGAGATATTAACTAGAGAAATCTATAATAACATTTAAACTTTATATACAGATTGATGACTGCAGTAATTAATACGAAATCGGTATAGTTCGCCCTGCAATACTAAAATTACTTAACAATATTTATTTACATACATATTCGGATATCTACACCATGTATGAACCGTACACTACACCACACTCAAATAGAACACAGATATGTCTAAACAATTTAAAATGATTTAAATAATAAATGATAATACATTTGGACTACTTTGCTAGCTTTTAATGTTCTCCTGCCAATGGTTATGTGGAGTGTAAGGCCTGTCAGGTGTCTGCTACCAGGCCCGGTTTGTCTTCTTTTGTCTAACTGGATCAAATACGAGTATATGGAACTGAGATTTTGTATATCTGTTCTCGCATTAAGGGCATTATCTTCTTGGGCTATCCTTCACATTTCCAGGAAAGTTCTTTTTTTATGATTTTTTTCCATGTCCAACACACTAATATTATCAAAATCTGGCTTGTGTAATAATATATTGGAGTGAGCAGCCAAAGCACAGATGTTGTGGCCTTTCTTAATATTGCTTTTATGTAGGCTGACTCGTTGGTTGACTTTAGTTTTCGTAGTTCCAATATAGCTTGCTTCACACTCCAGGCAGAAGAAGCTGACCAATCCCTCAACTTACTGAACCAGTTCCATTAAAAGTTACAGTTCACAATTGAAAAAGAGCAGAATGGCATCAAAAAGACTATGCATCAGGTAGATACATACACTTTATGTCATACCACCCATTCAAGGTAAAAATGAACTTTATCCACAATATTAAGACTAGAGTAGGGAAGATCTCACATGAAACATTTAAACAGAAAAATTTAATAATCTTGGAGAAGTTGTTAGTCCAGAATGGATACCCAAGAGCATTATTACGCAAAATCCTATACAATAATCCAAATACTCTAACGAGCCTCGACAACAGTAATACAACCCAGACAGGTGGCTCATCAACAGAAGAACAGGCTCATAATTTCATTACAATTCCATATGTAGGATCGCTAACAAAAAAACTAAAAGAAGTGATACCAAAGGACCTTAACAAGATAACAACCTCAAATGTAAAGCCAATAAGGAAAATATTCACTAAAACCAAAGACACTGACCCAGAAATAAAGAAGTCTAATGTAGTGTATAGAATTCCATGCCTGGAGTGTGATGCAAGCTATATTGGAACTACGAAAACTAAAGTCAGCCAACGAGTCAGCCTACATAAAAGCAATATTAAGAAAGGCCACAACACCTGTGCTTTGGCTGCTCACTCCAATATATTAGGACACAAACCAGATTTTGATAATATTACTGTGTTGGACATGGAAAAAAATCATAAAAAAAAAGAACTTTCCTGGAAATGTGGAGGATAACCCAAGACGATAATGCCCTTAATGCGAGAACAGATATACAAAATCTGAGTTCCATATACCCGCATTTGATCCAGATAGACAAAAGAAAACATAGTATTTTATATTTGAATCAGAATAAGAATTTCTAAAGCAGTTTGATGTTTAAATGACAAATAGTAATAGAATCTGTAAACTCCACGGTGTGAAAAGGCATATAATCACATTACCTGATGAAGGGGTAAATTATTAATTAATATTAAACCCCGAAACGTTGTAATCTAATGATTAAATTGTTTTAATTTACACCTGACCTCTACATCCCAAGACTACATACGTATATATATATATATATATATATATATATATATATATATATATATATGTTATATCATAATTCATACACTTACTCAGCAACTATCCGTGAGAAGCGTATCATTTACTATTTCGCAATATCATATTACGTTAACGATATGACAATTCTCAGTATAATCCTGTAGACGCTAAATTGCAGATTTTATCACGTCTTGAATTGTATAAATACTAAATAATTAACATTCTCGTTGGAGATCATTATAGTAACTTGTGTAAGGCGTACTCTGCCTGTTTAAAATTTGTATTTAAGTGAAAATATTTTTTTTAAGTTAAATTTAAAAGAGTTAATCTAAAAATTGGCGCAGTCAGTAGGATTGTTTAAACACACTGTTTAGGCAATTCCTAAAAATTTTGATGAATTTTAATTCTTCGTTAAACAAACGAACCACCGGTAAGCGACAGCAGCTGAAGGCCAAGGACACCAGGAACACGCACATACCGCTCCCCAGTGTACCAGCCAACAGACGTCAATTGCCAGACGTAGGTAGCATTAAGGACACTAGATTTAAGGACAAAAGCAGGCGACACCAACTCAGGCCAAAGGCACCAACGAACACGCACCCTAGAGGACGCTCACAGGTGCACTAGCCGCAGAACAAGTCAAATGCTTGGAGGGTACATGTAAGTACTGAAACGAATCATCACGAAATATTACTTTGATCATTTTAATAAACATTGATTTTTATTATTTTAATACATTGATTTTTATTATTTTATTACATTGATTAATATTGAACTACATATATTTTTATATCATTGATGTTGATGTTCTATCGTTATAATTTTTAACATTTGAAACTTTCGTATACTAAATATCCACAAATATTCACACACTGCTTTACACGTTACTGATCTCCCACAACCCATACCAACACCATCAACAACATTGAACGAATTATAATTCCATCTATAATTCTGTATTTTGCAACATCTCAAAAACATATTTTAATACATTATGCCGGAAACAAAAGCGCAAGGTTCCGTTGAACCCTACAAATTATCCGAAATTTTTGCTATCATACCGGAGTATGATGGAAATCAAATTTTCTTGAACACTTTTATAACAAGCTGCAATACTGCTTGCAGCATGGCTGTAGACAATCAACTTACCTTAGTAGTGCTACACATTAAAAACAAACTTCGCGGTAGAGCCGCCGAATTAATAAATTCACGTAACGCAGACAATTGGATAGATATTCGGACATTGTTAGAAAACCATTTTGGCGACTCGAGAGATTTGTCGGCATTAATACAAGACCTCCAAAGGATGAGACAAACAAATAAGTCACCTCTAACTTTCGCAGCTAGATTACAAACGCATTTAGCTAAAATGTTAGCCTCCGTTAACAAACAAGTGCTAACGACAAAAGAGAAACAAGACCAAAGCGACCTTATAGAAAATATGACCCTTAATAGTTTATTGTCCGGTTTAGAACCCAAGATAGGACAAATCGTCCAAATAGGACGAGCTAGTGACCCTCACGATATATTAACCGCTGTATCGAGAATTAAGCGCGAATTACAATTACACCATTTAGAAAACCAAAAGTTTCAAGGCGTCAGACATCTACCAACTCCAAACCGTAAACCCATGATCCCTCCAACCATTAAACAATGCTCTTTTTGCAAACGTTCAGGGCATACGTACATCGAATACCAGGCAAGAATGAGACAACCAAACACCTCTCCTGGACAGAATTTTCGTCCACAATTTCAAAATTTTAGATCTATGCCTTCAACTAGTACACAACCGCGACCAATAAACCAACTTCCCCCAAATTCAAATCAAACCCCACAAGCTTCAGGTCAATATCGAGCAAACCCTAATTATTTCAGACAACAAAGAACTCATCATGTAAACAATCTCGAATATTATGAACCAAACGACCATTACGATACCGCATATGAACAACAATATGACCGATATGATTTTCAATTCACTGACGACCCTCATCAATACTACTTTTCAGAAAACTACTTATCCGTACCCGATGAACAATACGAAGCAGTGACTGACGAATATGCAACCTATCCCTCCTATGAACCAACATTAGACGAACCAAGACAACGAAATTTTCGCGAACCCCTCCAGAATTTGAAACCACCCGAATTCGAAGTACCAATACTTCAAAAGAAATCCCTGAACTTACAAGAAATTCAACCCAACTCTTTCAAGACAGAACAGCAGTTTCTGCAAGACCCCTCCTATCCGTTAATTCGAAAAACTTATTTTATATTACTGATGCTTCCAATTCTTACAAACTTTTAATCGACACAGGTGCAAGACTTTTCAAACCCGAAACCTGTCAACGATTCTCTAACAGATTCCCAGAAAATGTCGTAATTCAAGGAATTACAAACGAAAAAATTTTAATTAATGAATCAACTCTCGTACCCTTCAATAGATCCCCACAAAGTCTATATTTGTAATTTAGATATAGAATTTGATGGACTCATAGGATCAGACTTTCTAGAGCATTACGATTACGTAACCGATTTTAAAAATAAACAACTTATAACCAACTTCAAATCACTACCCCTATACAAAGTAACTAACGAAACTATCAACCCTAACTCGACACTCTACTCCACCAAACCAAAATTTAACGAACTCTTCAATAACTCAAATTAATATGGTAACTATTGAACCACGAACCGAAAAAAATCTGTAAATTCAAAAGCAACCTGAAAAATACTGATGCTGTACTAATAGGAACCGAACAAGACAAAGTTCACATCCCAAACGCCATAGTAAAAATTGACAGCAACGGCGAATTTTCAACATCCGTTCTAAACGCGAACGCCATTCCAAAAACCTTCGTTTTCGAAAAAATAATATTAGAACCTTTACAAACGGATAACGTTTACAGTTTTAACAAATACCAAAATACAAATATACAAATTGACAGACGAAACGAAATAATCAACCAACTTCGCCTCGAACATTTAAATGACGAGGAATGCGAACTTATTACTCAACTTTGTCTGGAATTCTCAGACATCTTTTACTTAGAAGGTGACCAGTTGACATTTACTAACGAAGTGAAACACTCCATCGATACCAACAATTGCAAACCAATCTTTACTAAATCCTATCGTTATCCCCATATCCATAAAGAAGAAGTTAAGTCACAAATTTCTAAAATGCTTGACCAAGGCATAATCCGCCCTTCTAACTCCCCCTGGTCTTCCCCACTCTGGGTTGTACCCAAAAAATTAGATGCTTCAGGTAAGCAAAAATGGCGTGTAATCGTAGATTACCGCAAACTCAATGACCAAACCATAGGCGACAAATACCCCCTTCCAAATATTTCCGATCTATTAGATCAACTTGTACGTTGCCAATATTTCACAACTCTCGATCTTGCATCGGGATTCCATCAAATCGAAATCGAACCCAAAGATATCCAGAAAACTGCATTTACCGTAGAAAATGGACATTTCGAATTCGTCCCAATGCCTTTTGGATTAAAAAATGCCCCGTCCACTTTCCAACGCGTCATGGACAATATACTTCTAGGTATACAAAACGAACGATGTCTTGTCCATATGGACGACATCATTGTCTTCTCGCCCACAATTCATGAGCACACCCTTCGACTCACAGAAGTTTTCAAACGCCTTAGAAAATCTAACTTAAAAATCCAGCCCGATAAATACGAGTTCCTTCGCAAAGAAGTGGCATATTTAGGACCTCATCACTCCTGATGGCGTAAAGTCAAATCCTAATAAAGTCGAATGTATAATAAAGTTCCCTCAACCTCAAAATCAAAAAGAAATTAAGTCATTTTTGGGATTAGCCGGTTATTACAGACGCTTTATCCCAAACTTGGCAAAAATCTCTAAACCCCTCACGAGACTACTTCAAAAAGATACATCATTCCTACTTGATTCAGAGTGTACTAAATCCTTTAAGGAATTAAAACAGGCATTGACTTCAACACCAATATTAATATATCCAAACTTCAATGAACCATTCGTCTTAACTACCGAAGCAAGCGCTTTTGCAATCGGTGCTGTATTGTCACAGCGACCGATAGGTAAAGACCTACCTATTGCATACGCCTCTAGAACTTTATGTCAAGCTGAGACTAGATACTCAACGATTGAACGATAACTCTTAGCTATTGTATGGGCTGTCAAAACATACAGGCCGCTAATTTTTGCCCGTAAGTTTCAACTAATCACCGATCACAGCCCGTTAACCTGGCTTTTCTCCATCAAAGACCCAGGTAGCCGACTCGCCAGATGGCGACTAAAGCTTGAAGAGTATGACTATGAGATAATATACAAACCCGGTAAAATCAACAAAAACGCGGACGCCCTATCCCGTATAAAATTCAATAACTTTAACAAATGTACTGAATTTCAATCAAAACACGAACTAGTAACATTCCCAATACTACCACTTAACGAAGATTCAGACAGTGACGTTTCCGAAGATGAAGAAAATGAAATGAATCCCGAGTTTATTTCTCGCGAATTCAAAACCTTTCTAGAAAGAAACCAAACTACTTCCCTGATAGATTACAGTAAAATTCAATTTTCCAACAGTCAGCTTCTCGATAAAGAAAATAAAAACATCATTATATTCCCGCAACACTCAAATCTCCAAGACTTTCACAAAAAAATATTTGACGACATTTTTGAAGACTTTCAAACTTTTAGCATCAACGTGTACACAAGTAAAACTGTACGAAAAAGAAAATACTTTATCATACCGATTCCATCCGACCCGGAACTTATTAACGAGGTATTATTTGCCTCTCTCTACAAAAACAAAAACCTTATAACACCTCAAGTAACTTATTGCGTAGAGAACAACATTGACCTACCCATATTAGAGATGCTCTCCTTTATTTTCACAGACGCTGATATAAAATGGAAAATTTGTCAAAATGTTACACAAACTGTCGAAAAAGACCAAGTTCCCGCGATACTCGACCGATTTCACAACGGTAAAAGTAATATTCACCGCGGAATAAACGAAACAATTCGTAGAATCAAACAAAAATTTATTTGGCCCGGTTTAACTAAAGATGTAGAAAACTTTATCAGAAATTGCGATATTTGTCAAAAGACAAAGGCGTATCGTAAAAAAAAAGAATCAACATCGATATCCTCGAAGTACCAACTAAAAACTATGCACTTACCATCCGTGAGGAACTTACCAAATTTTCACAAGCTTACCCCATCAGCGATAAATCAGCCAAAAGAGTTGTCAACACTTTATTACTTTACTTCCAGCATTACGGAACACCCCTTCGCATTCACTGCGACTACGGCAGAGAATTTGATAATACCCTACTCAAGGACCTCTGCAAACTTTTTGATATTCATTTTCCAGTGTAGGACATCCACAGTCCAATGGCTTACTTGAGCGTTTTCATTCGACACTCCTAGAAATGATAAGGATTCACAAATCAGAAAACCCTGATGAACATCCCTTGAACATTTTACCTTATGCTGTGATAGCATACAACAATTCAACAAGTAAAACCCATGGTTTCACACCATATGAACTTGTATTTGGCCACACATCCAGCCGACCTCCCGAAACACTTTATAACCAACAAGAGTTAATTTCCAAATACGTTCGTGACCTCAATAATCGCATATCCCACTATTACAGAATTGCACGCGAACGAACAGAAGTTCAAAAGCAAAAAGCAAAAGAAAGATTCGATAAACACATTTCTGAAAACCTTCCAAATTACCAAATCGGCGACAAAGTCTATTTCAAAGAATCGCAGCTTAAAAATAAACTCGAAAATAAATTCAATGGACCCTTTCAAATTTTGGAACTCCATAACAATTCCGCAATTCTCCTAAACTTAGCAACTAATCAAAGGACTAAAGTTAACTTCGCTAGACTGAAGCCTTATTCAGAAAGTTAATTTCTGTTCCAGATTTTTCTTGCTGTTCGGATCAGCAATATCACACTTCTAACTAAAACCAATAAACAACATACTTGGGATATATTATCATGATGAAACAAGGATCGTCGTATCCAACCACAAATGGACTCTTCTAGCCCACCGCAACTTATCAGCACTAGAACACGCTTTTACAACCAATAACCGATTACTTGACACTTTAACTTGAACAGTAAGTCTCGATGTACATTCTATGAATAATTTCAGGTCTGAAATACAAACTCATATCAGTTTGTTAACACAAATCTGTAACTCTCTTAAAGAGAAATTTTCAGAAATATACTCCGACACGAAACGATTTAAACGCGGATTATTAAACGGTGCCGGGACGTTATTTAAAGCTATAACAGGCAATTTAGATGCCTCGGACGCCGAGTTTTACACAAAACGCATTAATAGTTTGAATCAAAAACAATTGCAAATTGAAAACATAATAAAAAATCAAATGAGCATCACAACTTCAGTTATTAAAAATTTTAATGAGACCATTGCGAAATTAAAAATAGACGAAAAAGACCTTCAACGAAGACATTAACCGGATTAGAAGAACAATCATTTACCTCGCAGACAAAACAGCATATATTCAAGCTAAACTTTCATTTTTAGATATATGCGAAACATTGATGGAAAATTATCTTTATTTACAGGATAACCTACATGACCCTTTAAACGCTACCACTTTTGCCAGGCTCAAAATAATACATACATCAATTTTAACGCCAGAACATTTGATAACCGCCTTACAGGAAATCTCTCAAAATATAATTAAAAATAATTTACCACTTCCAGTAAGATATTCAAATGTTGTCAAATATTTGGAAATTATAGACCTCGAAGCGTTCCAAACACGTTCAGATCTTGTTTTTGTTCTCAAAATACCTCTAGTTGAACAACAACCCTACACCGCCTTCCATCTTTATCCTATTCCTATCTATGACGATAGAACAGGCCTACATCATATACTTCAATTTACTCAAAAATACATTGCGAGGAATGATGATTCTTTGATGTACATCCCCGTAAAAGACCTTAGTGCATGTAAACCGCTAAACTTTCGTGAAAAACTATGTTCCGAATTATACGCTTACCCCATAGATACAAACGCCCTATGTGAAGCCCAATTACTGAAAAACTTTAAAAATGTGCCGGAAAACTGTAAAAGCTCTATTATCTTCAGACAAGGCTATAATGTGCAAAAAATTGAACCTAATAAGTGGTTCATAATCATTTCAGAACCCCTACGAGTCAACATTACCGATAATTCTCATCCGGTGTACATCCCGTACAATTGCTGCCAAACGATTCCAGACAAAATCACTGTCCCAGAACTTAAAACTGGACCACCTAAATATTGAGGAATTAGATATAGCCAGTCATAAACTCGACCAATACTCTAGAGACTTTATACCATTTATACCGAAAAATATTTCATGGTTCACATATGTGATGCTTACCATCAACTTTTTGTGATGGGAGTTGTTATATCATAATTCATACACACACATGTTGCTTACTCAGCAACTATCCGTGAGAAGCGTATCATTTACTATTTCGCATATCATATTACGTTAACTATATGACAATTCTCAGTATAATCCTGTAGACGCTAAATTGCAGATTTTATCACGTCTTGAATTGTATAAATACTAAATAATTAACGGTCTCGTTGGAGATCATTATAGTAACTTGTGTAAGGCGTAACTCTGCCTGTTTAAAATTTGAAATTTGTATTTAAGTGAAACATTTTTTTTAAAAAAGTTAAATTTAAAAGAGTTAATCTAATATATATATATATATATATATATATATATATATATATATATATATATATATTGTTACGGAATTTTTACTTCGTGGTGATTATTTGAACTTTTATTTCTTTATTTTCAACCAAACCAAAAAACTCAATTTCTTTAAATATATTAGCAAACCTTTTAAAAATAAACTTGGAAATTATGAACATCTCTAAAAATCAATTTCAATATTCAAATATATAACAAATCAAATCAATCAATAAATGTCTAATAAATATCAAACTTATAATATCAATGACTAATCTAAAAAGATTTGCTGTACCGAAATGATTCTAAATTCTCTTCAACAAACTTATTTCAAGCTCAATGAATTTTTCAAATGCAATGTTTTTAAACAGTAAATCGTTGCTAAAATGATTATTTCCCAAATGTTCTTTATAAATCTAATGGTTAAATGAAAATCTAAAATATCTATGAATGTTTAAATAAATCCAAAAGTAAATACCTTTTTTCACTTTCACACTTTGAAAATGCTTTCACCTTTTTAAACTGTGGAACTCTTTCTGACCAGGTCACTCTCTCACATAGATTGATGTATACTGTGCTGTCTACTGTTATGATATTTTTGTTACCATGAATATTTTGTTTGTTTTCTTAAATGTTTCCAAATAACTTTGCTTTATACTTTAGAATGATTTTGATTTTACTGCCAAATATTTTTTATTAGCATTTTAAACTGCTTTCCTGTCTGCTACCAAATAATTCTGCTACCTTATTGCTATTATTTTCTGTTACTATCAATACTTTCCCATTCAACTTGTACTGTATTGTGACTATTTTATTTAACTTTCTTCACTTAAAATTCTTTGACCCAATTAAAATATTTTTTAAGGTTACCAACAACTGTCACTTTATACTCTTGAACGAGATTTTCTGTTACACTTCTAAATTTCGACTCTTCCTACCTGCTGTCAGTTTTTGCCTTTTATAGTTTTTTATTTAACATATGACTAAACATTTAAACTTTTTAAATCCGCATATTTGAAAATCCATTTTTCCACACAATAATCTACTCCCTGATATTTAATTTCTTATCTAAATAACTTTCCAAAATACCCTCTACTTTTCTTTAAATTTGCACTTTTAGATATTTTGTTCCATGTCATCAAGTACCTGCTGGCTTCACTATTGACCTGTCATTTAATTTTATTACAAATTTTTCATTGTTGGCACAAAACATGACTACCGCTGGATTCAGCGTTCTGTACTTGCTTTATCGTATGAATTTCAGTCTAATCCGATCATTAAATCTGTCAATATTTCGCTCCAAAGTTGTGTTATGACATTTGAATTTAACTTGCTTATTTTTGTTGGAAATAGTGCTTTTTCGATCTTTAATTAATTCGAAATAATTTAATAAGTGTCTAAAGTTTCTAATTATTGGCCAATATCTACTCAAAATATGAAATTACAATAAAATTTTGACTATGAAATTTGTTTGCTGTCAGATTGAAATTTGATGTCTTGAAATAAAGGTATGTTTTATTGTTTCGTCTTCATTGTTTATTTAATGAATATTTATTTAGTTTTTTTGCGGGTTATATAAGTTGGATATTCAAGTGCATTAGACTGAATGTATTCTTTATTTATTTGCTGGAATTAGGTTTGATATCCTTAAATTCCTATTATTTTCCTTTCTTCCTGTACTATATGTTGGAAAAAAACCACATACTTCCTCGTTGAATGGGTCAACGAGACTTTCGCATCGTCTCTCGTGCCGAACAGTTCGAAATATAAATTTTACGGTCCGTGACATATGTGCACATTTTATGGACGGAACTATATACTGGATCTACATATAGTATTTACATACACCCTTTTACCTTTCTGGTAAGTCTGCCTAATTTATTCCAATAATTGTAAATTGTACCGTTACATATTTATACACTGGAAACATTCTATGCAATATAAGATTTTAACTTCTCCCAAGTAGTATAACTTGAATCAACACCTCATATAAATTACAGTCCACTTAAATACATATGCAAAAATGGCGCTAAATGCTACATTTTTTTTGGTCCTTCGAGCCGGATATGCTACTTTCATTATATAATTGATTGCATTACTTCAAATACCACATTTTTTGGGTCCTTTCGACCACAGATGTGTTATTGTATAATAATTGATTTAGATTATATCATTAATTTTCATCTTAATTTACTATATAAATAATTTGTCGAGCTATTGATAATTGATTTATAAAGCGACAAATTATCCTATAGAAGTTAAAAATTTATAAAGGTGTTTCCAGTGTGCGCGAAAACATTCCGTTTTTTTGCACTGTGTAACAATTTATATATTTACGAATATTCTAATTGAGCTGATATAAGGGTTTTGTTTACTCATTTACTTTTTATAATCTACGCTTTGTTGTCGTCGAACGAAGACGAAAACTTTTTCTTACCGACATCTTTGTTGATTGGTGTCTTTTTACCTCTTGTTTTTTGGAAGATATATTTACGAATTTGAAACTCGAATTCGTTTCGATTTGAATAAAATATCTTAACTATATGTTGCAATGGCCGATAATAAATTAAAACGTTGGTACGCTTTACGAAATTTAGAAATTAATAAACTTGATTCAATTGAAGAGATTGCAAATAAATTCATACAAGGAGAACTTGATTCATCTAATTTTATCGTAGCTTGTCGTAATTTAAATAATATACAAAAGGAATTCGATAAGCATCATCTAGAAATTATAAACACAATTGCCGTTAAAGATGATGCAGATTTAAATGCAGAAGAAATAATTAGAAGGAAGTTTATACTATGTTTCAATAAAATTGAATCTTTATACTACAATCGGGTAGAAGTACCTAATGAAAATAAAAGTAATACATTTTCTTCATCTAATGTAAAAGCAAATTTGCCGAAAATTAACCTTAAATGTTTCTCTGGTGAAAATATAAGTGAGTTTCCTACTTTTATCGACATGTTTGATACGTTGATTCACAATGATGCAAATATCTCAACAATGAATAAATTTAGTTATCTTTTATCGGTTTTAACGGGTCCTGCTTTAGAATTGGTTAAACGGAATCGATTCATAGCGGACAACTACCAAACTGCATACAACAGTTTAAGAGAACGTTATTCTAATAATCGAGAACTTGCAATGAGTTATTGGAAAGAGATTTCTAATTGTGCTTCATTAACTAATGATAATCCACAATTTTTAAGAAAACTCTTAGATACATTTGGTCAAAATTTAGCTGGTTTATCCACTATGGGATTCAATACGGAAGATTGGGATTTTGTAATGATGAATATTTTACTTGAAAAATTAGATTATAATTCTCAAAAGGCATTTGAATTGCACCATGCTTCAAATGAAATACCTACATATCATAGTTTGTATAATTTCTTGTTGAAGCATTGTACGGCTCTTGAATCATTTGTTAGAGCAAAAGGCTCCAAGAGTTCACATATTCAAACTAATTCACGAAAAAATACTTCACAAAATTCTCGTTCAACGTCTTCTCTTTTTGCTAATACATCCCATAAACCAAATTGTTTAATTTGTAATGCAGACCATTTACTTTTTAACTGTTCTGAGTTTTTAAATAAATCATCTCAAGACAGATTTAAGTTTGTTAAACAACGAAAGTGCTGTATTAACTGCCTTGCTCTTGGGCACACGGCTTTCAAATGTTCTTCAAACAAACGTTGTAAGAAATGCAACAAAAAACATCATACAATACTACATTTTGAAAATAATACTGTACGCTCAGATGACGTTTCTATGCGGGAAAATGCGTCTTATTCTGAACTAAATGATCGATCGGAAAATACTATGCAAATACCTGCTAGTTTATCTAGCGTTGTAAATACTACTACAATTTTATTGTCTACTGTTTTACTTCAGGTCCGTGATAAATACGGTAACCTTTTAACTTGTAGAGCATTGATAGATTCAGGCTCACAAGTTAATTTTATAAGCAAATCTTGTGCAAATAAATTATCTTTAAACAAGCATCATATATCCACATCCATACAAGGATTAGATACGATGCGTACTTTTGCTAAATATACTATACAATGTGAAATCTTACCAGTCGGTAAGGAACTGCCTTCTTTTCCGATCAATGCTATTGTACTAGACAAAATTTGTTCTAATATGCCTTCCACGAAGGTTAACACAAAACAATGGACACACTTAGATAATCTAGTGTATGCTGATCCCGGATATCACTGCCCGGGTGAAATAGATATTCTTTTAGGAGCAGAACTGTTTCCATATATCCTTCGTTCTGGTTATATACAGGGAGGATCTAATGAACCTTGCGCGCTCAACACGGTCTTTGGTTGGGTTGTCATGGGGAAAATTGGACAACATCTTTCACAAGAAGTTAAATCTTTTTTTGTACAACAAAATGATTTTGACTTAGATAACACTTTGAAAATGTTCCAGAAACTAATATTCAATCTCCAGATGATATTTATTGCGAAAACTATTTTCGTAAAACTACTCGCAGAAATGCAGACGGTCACTTTATCGTCTCACTGCCATTTAAACAAAATTATACTAGCTTCGGGGACACACGTTCTCTAGCTTTACAAAGGTTCCATAACTTGGAACGCAAATTTGCAAAACACGGATTTTGTGATGCCTCAGAACGAGCTTACTGTGCAATTGTTTATTTGAGAATTTCATATAGTAATCAATATAATGCAAAAACATATTTACTATGTTCGAAAAGTAAAGTTGCACCTATTAAAAAACTATCCATTGCACGACTTGAATTATCTGCTGCTGTATTGCTTTCTAAATTAATTGCTTATGTATTATATATCTACCAAGATAAAATTAATTCTGTATTTGCTTGGTCGGATTCCTCTATAGTACTTTCATGGATAAAATCTCCTGCCTATAGATGGAAAACTTTTGTAAGCAATAGAGTGAGTTACATTCAAGACAGAGTTGCTCCAAAGAATTGGTATTATATACCATCTTCATTAAATCCTGCGGATCACGGATCACGGGGATTATTTCCAAATGATCTTTTAGTTAATTCTACTTGGTGGCATGGACCTAAATTTCTTGAACTACAACAAGAATGTTGGAACCTGCCTACTTTACATTTTAAGGAAAATTCAGATATTCAGTTAGAAGAAAAAATCAATGTTTTTATTGCTTCGTTAGCTGAAAGTTTTATTGATTCCTTATTAAACAATCATTCTTCACTTTTGAAAATCAAAAGAATTGTCGTTTTTGTTCTGCGGTTTGCATACAACATTAGAAACAAATCAAACGAATTGTTAGGTTTTATAAGTGCAGAGGAAATGAGTAATGCTTTCATTGTTATAGTTAAACGAGTTCAATTGCTGCATTTTCAAAACGAACATAAACAAATAACACAAAATAATGTTACTACTAAGTGGTTGAAAAAGCTCAATCCTTTTCTAGATGAAAAAGGTATAATTCGCGTTGGTGGAAGATTATCTCAATCAACTTCACTAGGGTTTAATAAAATTTCCTTTATTAATTCCGAATAATTGCAATTTTACAAAGTTATTGATAAGAGAAATTCACATTAAATACTTACATGTTGGTATACAAACCACTTGTAATATACTTGCTCAAAACTTTTGGTTGATTGGTGCCAAGAAATATGTTAGGAAAGTTCTTAACAATTGTCTTGCTTGTTGGAAAACTAATCCAAAACCTTATCAGCCCTATATGGGTTCTTTACCAAAGTTTCGTATCTCACAATTAAAACCATTTTCAACCGTTGGAATCGATTTTGGAGGTCCTATACCTATCACTATGAATAGACTGCGCGGTTCCAAATCTATTAAAGCGTATATTTGCGTTTTTGTTTGCTGTTCTACAAAAGCGATACATATCGAGCTTGTGTCTGACTTATCTACGGAAGCGTTTTTAGCAGCTCTTCGGCGTTTTATAGCTAGAAGAGGTCGGTGCTCTGCAATTTACTCGGATTGCGGTACTAATTTTGTAGGATCTAGCAAATATCTGAGAAGTATTAGGCACGCCGTGGCTGATAGAGAAAACATTGAATGGAAATTTCATCCACCGTCTGCTCCTCATTTTTCCGGTCTATGGGAAGCAGGCATAAAATCTGTTAAAACTCATTTGTTGCGAGTAGTAGGCGAACAGATACTTACATACGAAGAATTATATACTGTTTTAACTCAAATTGAAGCTATTCTTAACAGTAGACCGCTTTGTGCAGTTAGTACGGATCCCAACGATTTGAATGCTTTAACTCCTGGTCATTTCTTGACTTTGGAACCTTTGACTGCGTTGTCTGATCCAGACTATGCGGATTTAAAAATTAATACACTTTATCGTTGGCAACTTTTGCAACGTTTACATTACGACTTCTGGAAGCGATGGCATCAGGAGTATCTTCATACCCTTCATCAAAGGGCAAAGTGGTATAAGGATTCAATTCATCCACCTTCAGTGGGTTCTTTGGTACTTATAAAGAATGAGTTGAGTTCTCCTCTTAAATGGCCATTAGCACGTATAATTAAAACTCATGCAGGTGCCGATGGCAAAATTAGAGTTGCAACTTTACATACAACTAAGGGCACAGTCACACGTCCTTTAGTCAAGCTTTGTCCTTTACCAAAGGGATAAAAGGCTCCATACCCTTTTATGTGGGGGAGAATGTTTCGTCTTCATTGTTTATTTAATGAATATTTATTTAGTTTTTTTGCGGGTTATATAAGTTGGATATTCAAGTGCATTAGAGTGAATGTATTCTTTATTTATTTGCTGGAATTAGGTTTGATATCCTTAAATTCCTATTATTTTCCTTTCTTCCTGTACTATATGTTGGAAAAAAACCACATACTTCCTCGTTGAATGGGTCAACGAGACTTTCGCATCGTCTCTCGTGCCGAACAGTTCGAAATATAAATTTTACGGTCCGTGACATATGTGCACATTTTATGGACGGAACTATATACTGGGTCTACATATAGTATTTACATACACCCTTTTACCTTTCTGGTAAGTCTGCCTAATTTATTCTAATAATTGTAAATTGTACCGTTACATATTTATACACTGGAAACATTCTATGCAATATAAGATTTTAACTTCTCCCAAGTAGTATAACTTGAATCAACACCTCATATAAATTACAGTCCACTTAAATACATATGCAAAAATGGCGCTAAATGCTACATTTATATTTTCATTTCATTAAATGATGTTACTGTAACATAATAAGTCAATAGAATATTTTTTTTAAAATTTAGTTTAAACTGCCACATTTTCTAATTTTCAAAAAATGCATTAACTGTTTGAATTTTGTTGTGTAAATCATCTACACATGACAAGTTTACAGCCTAGTTTTATATTTCAATCATTGTTATTCATGTTTTGATCTTTAAATTGCATTTGATGTTTTCATTTTACTTTTACATGTCTTAGAATCATTTTACAAAACTCTCATTGTTCTCTAATATTGGCTTTTTGTTTCAATTCATCATTTATTATTTTATATACTATTCATTTATTAATCAGAACTTATTGATTTGATTCTCTTTTTATTTGGATATGTGTCTTTCCATTTCAATACATATGTTATATCACACTTCCAAAATTTCTCTTTTAAAAACAAATAATTAAACTTTTAATATAAACTTAAAAATAATGAAAATAATAATAAAACTTTATAACAATTAAAAAGACAAAAATTAGTGTTAAACTAAACTAGACAGAACTGTAAGTAATAATGAATGATACAAGGCAAATGTACAATTTATAACCTAAGAATGCTGACTAAGCTGTCGCAGCGCTTGCAGTTCTCACGGAAGTTCGTCTGCGATAACTGGAGACAGGTGTATGTTGAGTCAGCTGGGAACTTGTTGCTTGGTGTTTTCATATAAGTCGATGGAATAACTTATATAACAACTCCCATCCATAATAAAAAGTTGATGCTACAGCATCGACTTTTAAAGGAGGTTCTGCAAATCAATATCCTCGACAGGACTAAGGAGGCTGTGGAGCTTTACCCTGGGCTTGATGGTTGATGGACCTAGTGGTGGTGCTGGATCGGCAGAAGGGCTGATCGTTGTGGGCTTCTGGAATTTCTTTCTGATGATGCTGATGGAAAGGAGCGCAACCACAATTGCGGTTGTTGTGATTGTGATGATAGTAAACCAGGAGGTGTGTTTCTCCAAGAATAATTGGTCTATGAGCTTTTCCAATTCCCTGGAGTATTGGCTAAGCTTATGGTTGGCGATTTTTAGGTCTCTGGCATCCAATTTCTGTAGTCTCATGGGCTTCAACTTTGGAAGTTGACCGATGGTGGGCAGATTGTCGCAACAGTTGTATGGAATGTTGACTGGGTGACTCTTAATTGTGATGTTGTCAACATTGTTGGTGGTCCTTCTGGTATGGACCCTGGTATTTCCGATGAAGGCATTGCAACTGGGTTGGATGGTCAATAGAGAATTTGTCGATATGGATTGGGTAACGACATTTTCACCTTTGCACTTGATGTTGATGGGCAACTGTCCGGAAATCCAGATTAACCAAAGGTTCATGTCAATCTTATACTCTTCGGCATATAATATTAAAGGCTTGCAAGTTGAAGGAAGGGCCGCTGGCTGTCTAAGAAGCTGTCCTTCGCAGAGGGCTGTCTATGGTGTGTGGGAACAGATCTTATGTTCTTTAGATAATGACTTACAGTCACTCAGATCTTAGAAAGATGCGTACAATAGCGAATCGTCATCTCTCGCGATATATTTTAATTTTGTTGGATAGATGTGGTGAAATCTTGTTCGATCATCCAAAACTGGGATAGGACACAGGCGGTGTTTAAGTTTCAGGATTGACTAAAGGGATTTTTAGTACAAAAACAATTTTAGTATTGATCTGAAAATCTTCCAATTCTATTAGATCGATGTATCGAGCAACATTTGAACTCTAGGTTGGAAGTGGTGTTATTTCCATTAAGTGACTGTGATATTTTCTGGGGGTTCAACCCCCCCCAAAAAAAATTTTTGGAATGTTTGGTTTCAAGATCATTTTTAACCATTTAATTATGTTTTTCATAGAATAAATTTTATATTTATATAATTTTATATATTCCTGAAATACATGAACAAAAATATACATTTTGCAGTCCTAGTCAGCCCATCACCAATCAAAAAAATTATCCAAACCCCACCGGAAACCCACCCCGAAAAAATTTCCTGGCTACGGCCTTGCTGCAGTTAATACATCGTTGAGAATGTCTTCAATGTATACGTAACTTTTCATGAAGCTTTCACACAAACCAAGACATTGGCTTGAAGTTCAAGCAAATTTCGCAGGATTTGATAAATTGTTCTACAGTTTTAATTAAGCCGATCCAATTGTATTTTTCCCTAATACGTCTGAGGTTTCGTTTCCCACAGTGGTATTGTTGTATTATAATAGGAATTTCGTCTTCGGTAGGGGCTGTAACAATGTTTTGGCAAATTTTTAGTGTTATGTCTTTGTCTGCGAGTATAAAAGATAAAGTTTCAAGAATAGGTAGTTCTACTTTATTTTCTATGCAGTATGTTGAATTGGTCTTGATTGTTATAAATAATGTTGAAAAGATGAGAGACGACGGTTTCAGGGTCATAGGGCAAAGGTACAACTAAGTACTTTCTATGCCTAACAGTTTTACTGGCTAAGATGTTAAGAGTGTCGTTACTGAAATTAGGTTCTTCTTCGAATAAGTCTTCAATAATTTTGCCGTGTAAGTCATTAATTTTGTTTTGCCAAAAGAATGTATCTATGCGTTTGTGGGACTTGTCTAGAAGTTGAGAATTGGATAGTTCAATTTTGGAGTAATCGATTATTGACCCAGTTTGGTAGAGTTGAACAAATCGATTAAACTTAGCGGTAATTCTTTCGTCATGTTCGTCGTCATTGTCAGAGTTTTCAGGTTGTTCGGAGTGGGTTTCGTTGTTAGCGAAAATTTTGATTTTGGAAAGAACATCTGCGTTTTCGTTTACCTTGCCGGGCTTGTCTTCAATCTTATAATTGTATTCCTCAAGCTTAAGGCGCCATCTGGCTAGACGACTGCCAGGATCTTTGATCGAAGAGCCAAGTAAGCGGACGGTGGTCACAGAATAGTGTAAACCTTCTCCCAAAAAGATAAGGTCTGTAGTGCTTGACAGCGCAAACTATGGCCAACAATTCTAGTTCGCTGGTGGAATATCGTGTCTCTGCAGCACAGAGGGTACGAGAAGCGTATGCAATAGGGAGATCTTTTCCCACAGGGCCTTGAGAAAGAACCGCTCCAATAGCAAACGCACTAGCATCTGTAGTGAGCAGGAAGGGTTCTTCAAAGTTTAGATATATCAGAATTGGGTCAGATACAAGGGCTTGCTTCAGTTCATCGAAGGAAGACTTGCAATCTGCGTGAAAGAAAAATTTGACATCTTTTTCGAGTAGTTTAGTCAGAGGTTTAGAGATCTTCGCAAAATTTGGTATGAAGCGTCTGTAATACCCAGCGAGACAAAGAAAAGATTTGATGTCTTTCGGAGTTTGCGGTTGAGGAAAGTTCTGAATACATTCAACCTTTGAAGGGTTTGGTTTTACACCTTCTTGTGTGATAAGATGGCCAAGATAAGCCACTTCTTTGGATGGTCGGAGAGTAGACAATGATATCACCCATGTAGACGAGACACCGTTCATTCTGTATGCCCAGAAGAATATTGTCCACGACCTTCTGAAAAGTAGAAGGTGCATTTTTTAAACCAAATGACATACGAACGAATTCGTAATGACCATTTTCGACAGAAAAGCCAGTCTTCGGAATATCTTCCTGTTGGATTTCCAACTGGTGGAACCCGGAAGCGAGATCCAGTGTCGAAAAATATTCACACTTTCCAAGTTGGTCGAGAGATCGGGGATATTGGGCAGATGATATTTATCGTCTACAGTCAGTTCATTTAATTTCCTGTAATAGATAACAACTCACCACTTTTGTTTGGAAGTCGTACTCTGTCAATTTTTCGAGTTGGTAAGATGGCATCAATATTAGAGAGATCGCATTTAAGTTTAAAGATCTTTTCTGTGCGCGCCTCTATGGTTATTTTGTTTTGTATGGGTGTTTGTGAATTAATGTTTGGCTTAACATTGGGCGTGTCGGATACATCAGTCAAGAAAATATAAACCTACTATGCTGTGAAACTCGAAGTCCAAATCGTATATGAAAATGAAAGTGTATAAAATAAAATATTAAAGGGTATAGAAAATTAATAAACTGTATAATACATTAATGTGGATAACGATTGTTTGAACGACAGAACAGTATGGTAACCAATTAAAATAGTAAACTCAAATAAATCAGTTATTCAAATATAAAAAAATCAATGAAATCAAATATACCAATATCAATAAAAATAAATCAAATAAATATATCAATAGAATAAAATAAATCAATTAATGAAAAAAATCAATATTTCATTTGAATCAAATATATCAAAATAAAAATCAACTTGATAAATATGTAAAATCAAATAATAAAATAAACTAATATCAATCAAATCAAATAAATTATATCAAACATTAAAAATCAAATAATATTTACTTAAAACGAATGATGATTCACCATTACTTACATCAACGGCAACATTCAAAGCGCCGTGTTCTACGTTTGATTGCAGTGAGGACTTCTTCCAGGTTCGTTGTTCCGTTGAGGGATAGGAATCCGCCGCTACCAGTTAGAGTACTCGTGTTCTAGTAACGTTAGATCTACTGACTGCGCCAATTTGTTATATCACACTTTCAAAATTTCTCTTTTTCGATGGTAAAATGGCGACGTTTCGGCAGAATCACTTCCGCTTCTAGGTACTCGAATACTAAGATTTTCAGAAGAGACCGCGCTGTTATATAGTCGCGACTCGGCGCCTATCAGTTGGCACCGTGAACGCCTGCGTGTGATTGGCCCTTGGCGCTCATTGGCCACGCCTCCCGCTTGCTGATTGGTCACTACCGGTTGAGTTGTTATAGGGCGGTGCCAAGCCGGTACGGTGTTTAATAGAATTTTCGAAAAGTTCTAGATTTCATTGCGTGCGCTTAGACTGTGAGGCCTCTTCGCTGTTTCAATTGCCTCTCTTACGAGTCTCGATTTCGGGTGTTCTATATTTGCCAGTATTCTGGTGTTCTAAAAGTCTATTCGGTGCGACGTCATGGTAGCATGTTCCGCAACGGATGTTGTTTTTTCCTGCTTTCTTATGGTGTTCTGGTGTTCATCACGTCGAGCTTGAATTCTTCTGTTAGTTTGCCCCACATAAGTTTTATAACAGTCTGCACATATGGAATCTCGTACACTCCCTGTTGTTCTAAAGGGATCCTCGTCTTCGGAGTCCTCAACACCGTGCTTATTTTTCTGTCTGTAGTGAAAATAGTATCGATATTGTGTCTCCGTAGAATTCTTGCAATACTGTCCGTGGTACCCTTGACATACGGTAAATAAGCCTTGGTTATTGGTGTCTCATGCTCCTAGTCTGTTTGTCTCGGTTTTGACTTTAGGGCTTTCGGTCTGTAAATCCGTTTTGTCTCAGAGCTGTTTTTAAACTGTCCATTTCCTGTTTGATGTTATCCTGGTCAGCTAGTCTTTGTGATCTGGTTACTAAAGTCTTGACGACGGCTTGTAGTTGGGCAGGGTGGTGATGAGAATTAGCATGAAGGTATCTGTTGGTGTGAGTTGCTTTCCTATATACTGTATGGCTAAGGGTTCCATCTTCATTCCTATTTATGAGAACATCAATGAATGGCAGTTGATTGTTGGCTTCAAGCTCCATGGTAAATTTTATTTTTGTGATGGATGCCATTAAGGTGGTCTAAAAATGTGTTGAGGTGTTCCCTCCCAGGAGGCCAAATCACAAAAGTATCATCCACATATCGCAACCATAAACTGGGTTTAAAAGTGGCTGCTCTTAGTGCCAGCTCCTCAAAGTTCTCCATGAAAAGGTTCGCTATAACTGGTGAGGGTGGCGATCCCATTGGAGCTCCTTCCACTTGTTTGTATCGTTGGTTCTCGTAAACAAAATAGGTGTTCATCAGGCAGTGCCTTGTTAAGTCTACAAGGTGTTGAGGTGGTTTGTATTTTTCTATTATGATATCCAAGCCTTAGTCGATAGGGATGTTGGTGAAAAGGGACACTACGTCAAAACTGACCAGAAGACACTCAGGTTATAAAACCGTTTTTCTAAGTATTTCTATGAAATGTGTCGAATTTTTGACATATGAGTCTGCCCCCTCTGCAAACGGTTGAAGTTGTTGGGCTAGGTATTTGGCTAGCTGTTGTGTTGGGGATCCAATTGAACTTACTATTGGCCTCAAATGTGCACCTTCTTTATGTACTTTTGGCAACCCATAGAATTTCGGACATCTCGATGACTTTTCACGCGGAATGAGTTGCAGTTGGAGATTTTTGTCGATCCTACTAGCTTGGATTTTGGCCTTAGTTGTTTTCTCCAGATAAGTTGTTGGGTCGGTAGTAATTTGTTTATACGCTGGATCTTGAAGCTATGTTTGAATTTTGTTTGAATAATCCGCCGTATCTAAAATTACAGTCGCATTTCCTTTGTCCGCAGGTAGAATGACAATGTCCTTGTTGAGGCGAAGTTGTTTCAAGGCCTCATTTTCTTCTATAGATAGGGTCCTTTTGGGTTTTTAGGAAT
The DNA here is from genome assembly GCA_034190945.1 of Octodonta nipae. Taxonomy (NCBI): domain Eukaryota; kingdom Metazoa; phylum Arthropoda; class Insecta; order Coleoptera; family Chrysomelidae; genus Octodonta; species Octodonta nipae. The sequence continues at coordinate 71,290,355 of CM067220.1, forward strand.
TTCTTAGAACATGTGACACATCTTGTCTAATTATTTCAGCGGTGTTCGCACCTAATTTTGAAACTGCTGTTTCCACGCAACATATTATGTTGGTATGTGAGAGGGAGCAATAGCGTAATTGAATCCCTTAACCAACACGCCAATCGAGGTAGAGTTCAATTGGACCGAAGATAAGTTATAAACGGTTCTATTCGTTTCCAATTGCCTTGAGGTTAGACTGTGACCGTTATTTTCCGAGAAAAAATCGTTGTGGACTTCTGTTGGAGCTTCAATTTGTTAAATTTTATCTGTTGTTGCATTGTTGTCAACTCTACATTCGTTTCGGCTTTATTTATTTATTTATCCCATATTATCGGGTGGAGTGTATTGCTTACCTGTAGGTTGATATCTAAGAGTTTAGTATCAAGAACATCCAAATCTCTTCTCACATCACGTATGGCTTCCCTAAGTAGGGCACAACTAGCCTTCCATAAGATATTCTGTGTTTTTCTGTTGTTCTTCCAGAACTTTACCGTCATGTTTTTCGGAATAACTCCTTCATCGCGGCATCGTTGTAAAAAATTTAGATCGCACAAAAGTTTGCTTCTTTTCGCGCGTAATTTCTTAAATGTTTTACACAAATGAAAAGTATTCTCCCCGTAGAGATTCACTATATATGTTTTTAAGTTTTCGCGGGCACTAAATGTTTTAGGTAGTTTCCGGGAATTCATCCGCGTAGTTGATAACTGATCCCTGCCAGGATCGATGGTAAAATGACGACGTTTCGGCAGAGTCACATCTGCCCTCTTCAGGTTGCGTGTTATTGGCCCTTGGCGCTCAGTGGGCACGCCTCTCTCCTGCTGATTTGTTATTTTCGGTTGAGTTATTATAGGAAGGGTCCGGGCCGGTATGATGTTTAATAGAATTTTTCAAGAATTCGATAAGTTCTGAATTTCATTGCGTGCGTTTAGACTGTGGAGGTTTCTTCGCGATTTCAATTGCCTCTCTTATGAGTCTTTATTTTGGGTGTTCTATATTTGCCAGTACTCTGTTGTTCTCAAAGTCTATTCGGTGTGACATCGTGGTGGGGCCGTCAAGACTTTAGTAACCAGATCAAAAAGACTAGCTGACCAGGATAACATCAAACAGGAAATGGACAGTTTAAAAACAGCTCCGAGACAAAACGGATTTACAGACCGAAATATACAAAGAGCCCTAAAGTCAAAACCGAGACAAACAGACGAGGAACATGAGACACCAAAAACCAAGACTTATTTACCATATGTCAAGGGTACCACGGACAGTACGAGATTCCATGTGCAGACTGTCATAAAACCTATGTGAGGCAAACTAATAGAAGAATTCAAGCTAGACGTGATGAACACAAGAACGCTATAAGAAAGCAGGAAAAAAACAACATTCATTGCGGAACACGCCACCAAGATGTCACACCGAATAGACTTTGAGAACACCAGAGTACTGGCAAATATAGAACACCCGACATCAAGACTCGTATGAAAGGCAATTGAAATAGCGAAGAGGCCTCACAGTCTAAACGTACGCAATGAAATTCAGAACTTATGGAATTGTTGGAAAATTCTATTAAACACCGTACCGGCCCAGACCGGTCCTATAACAACTCAACCGGAAATAAGAAATCAGCTGGACCTAACCGATAGGCGCCGAGCTGCGACTATATAACAGCGTGCGCGCTCCTGAAAATCTTAGTATTCGAGTAACTAGAAGCGAAAGCAGAAGGCTGCGAGAATTATGCGAACCGACCTGAAGAGGGAAGATGTGACTCTGTCGAAACGTCTTCATTTTACCATCGATCCCGGCAGGGATCAGTTATCAACTACGCGGATGAATTCCCAGAAACCACCTGGAATATATATATATATATATATATATATATATATATATGTTATATAAGTTATTCCATCGACACCAAGCAACAAGTTCCAGCTGACTCAGCATACACGTGTCGTCTCCAGTTACCTGCAGGCGAACATCCGTGAGAACTGCAAGCGCTGCGACAGCTTAGTCAGCATTCTTAGGTTATAAATTGTACATTTGCCTTGAATCATCATTCATTATTAATTACAGTTCTGTCTAGTTTAGTTTACCACGTAATTTTGTCTTTTTATTGTTATAAAGTTTTATTGTTATTTTCAAGTTATTATTTTTGTTAAAAGTACTGTGCAACTATAAACACAATTTTTTTAAAAAGAGAAATTTTGAAAGTGTAATATAACAAATTGGCGCAGTCAGTAGGATCCGTCTAACGTTACTAGAACACGAGTATTCTAACTGGTAGCGGCGGATTCCTATCCCTCAACGGAACAACGAACCTGGAAGAAGTCATCACTGCAATCAAACGTAGAACACGGCGCTTTCAATGTTCCTGTTGATGTAAGTAATGGTGAATCGTCATTCGATTTAAGTAAATATTTGATATGATTTACTAATACATTGATTTTAAATAATTTGATTTTATTTTATTGAAACTGATCTATTTTATTATTTGATTATTATTTGATTTGAATGAAATATTGATTTATTTCATTATTTGATATATTTATTTTATTTCTTTTATTGACATTTTATATATTCGATTTACTTATTTTATTGGTTTATTTATCTATCTGAATTTGATTTATTTGAGTTGATATTTTGATCTATTGATTTTAATTGCTTTACATTTTATACCATACTGTTCTGTCGTTCAAACAATCGATTTGTTATCGATTACAGGAATGGTATCAATGGTTAAAATTTCATTTAAAGTTAAGAACCAAATAAAAACGATTCCAAAATTTATATGTTTATATGTAAAATTATATCAAAAGGTGCAGGAAGGCTCAAAGAATACATTTCAAAAGGATAATATAATGGAAAATCATTTTTAGAGAAAAATATTCAAGTTCAAAAGAAAATTTTACAACCTAGAATTTCAATTGCAAAATAAGAGACTAAAACTGAACAAGTTTTATATATCAATAAAACCAGTATTTTTCCTAGATACAAAATATAAAGGGTTTAATTAAAATTTTTATTTCATAAATTATGTCAATTTGAATTAATTGTCGTAGAAGTCAGATGTTTTACGATTTGTTATAAATTACCTGTCATCTTTTGACAATTGTCCAGTCTTTTTCCATCACTGCAGGAGTGCACATGGACCCAGTTTTGTTTAAATAATCAAGTAAACTCTAAACTGTGTATTTAAACAAGTGCATCGAAATTTGTTAGCATAAATCGCCATGTTGAATAAACTAAAGTGAAAGCAACGAATATAGACTCTTATAAAAGCACACGTCTTATGGAGAGAATGTCCTTTGTTTACATCAAGATATGTTACCCACTCGCTAGAAGCGCTGGTATTTCAGTTAATGTGTCACGTATATACAATATTATTGAAATACCACACAGTTCAAGACCCAAGAACAGATTTTTTTTTTGTTTTTAAGTATTATATGTCTTTATGATTTGATGTATCAATTTTATGTACCATTTTCACTAACATATTCCGTTAATATTGACAAAAAGATCATATGAAATATTTAATAGTTACTAGTTGGTAATCTTTTAATGCGAGCCCAAAAATCGCGCCATTCCATTAGTTTTTTATTGATAGTTAACAAAACAGCATATCATTACAGTTTATATATTGCAAAATCTTGAAATAGAGATTTAATATTTATTGAATTCAAGTGTAGACATTGAATAAGTGTTTGTTCATCTAAATAAATATTAGAAGAATGTCGAAGAAACGTTCGTTGTGTTCTTATCTGGGGTGTGAAATCAGTAGGGCGAAAAATCTGCTACCTTCCCGCTTGGTTTCCATTGAGTACTATCAGTTTACATAGTACATCATTAACGATTAGGTAATCATGAAATTAATTTCAAATTTAATTAAAATATTATACCTTTTTGTAAACTTATATTAGCCAAAGTAGATCCTTTTTTACTCTTTTTTTCAAAAAATATTTTTTAATTTATAAAATACTTGGGTTTACGAAAATTTGTTTTATATGATATTTAGTATTTTGAAATTGCTATAACATCACAGGAACAAAACATTTATAAAAAAACAATAAATATTACATTTACATTCAACGGCAGCAACAATTCAAAATTTTTAAGTTCTTATTTTATGTGATTTTGAAATGAGTTTTATTCATTTATGTGAATTGAAAAATGAAAATAGTACATAAAATTAATTAATAAGGACTTAATACTTAAAAAAATAAACATTTTGCGGATTCGAACCCGCCACCCACAATTAAAAACGCTTTGGACCACCAGTCCCTAACTGAATTAGTTGAATTTAGACGGTATCGACGTTACTTGTTTTGTAGTACATCAGCGCCCCTATAGCGTGGGTAACATACTAACATGTAAACAAAGGACATATTTTACTTAAGGCGTGTCCTTCTATAAGGTTCTATATTCGTTGATGAAAGTAACATTTAAAACCCGAACGAAAACGAATCCGATCTGATTCTGTAACGAATGTCTCAGTCGGGAATCTACCAGGAGAGTTCAAAATAAAATAGAACAAAGACAAGTAAATATTGCAAGTGCATATTAAGACTAAAAGTTTCATCAGTCAAAAAGATGAATATGGAGCAGAGAATAACTACAAATACAAGACAATTAAAAGTAGCAGATATAAAGAGATCAAACTATAAACGATCTTTACCAATAATGCAGTAGTAGAGCCGTGGAGTAACAGAACACGCCCAAGGAGAAAGAAGAGTTTTCAGCCGGACACGTAAAGTGATATAATGTATTTAAAACGAAACTGATTTAAAATAAAAACAATGATTAATGTGTTATAATTGAATTTTGTACATATGTTTATTATTTGATAATGTTTATTGTTGATATTTCATCATTTAGTAATTAAGTGTATATAATAATAATAATAATAATAATAATACCCGTGTGGTGGCCGGGTTAGAATAGCACCACGGTATCCACCGCCTGTCGTATGAGGCGACTAAAGGGGCAGCTGTCCGCTGACCTACTACCTAGCTTTCCTTCCTTCTCCACAACCCGCACGGTATGGTCTGGTTTAAATCATTTCATCTGGGAAGTGACAACCCCACGGGTCCGAGTTATCTGGGTCACCAGGGTCAATTGGTGACAACACCCATGAAAATGGAGCTAAGAAATAGATGCCTCGGAAAAGAGCCGCTGCCTGGGGATCGCCAGGGCATGTCTGGAGCCGGCGCTGGACATGACAGCATGCGGGACGTCGGTGGCAGGGTGCTGAGGAGGCGGGCCCCTGCCGTCCAAAGAGCTACAGCCCAAGAACCAGAAGAACCACAAGAACTCTCACCAACACAGTCACAACAACGTGACCATCACCAACGGAGTCAAACGAGAACGAGAACTCCACCCGCAGAAAGTGTTGCGCAGGATCAACAGCCAGCGCTCACTCAAGCGGGACTGAAAAGACAGCGCATGAAATGGACTGGCGCCATGAATGAATTTATAATGCACACGTTTTACAGAATCACGAACCTTGGCCAGGACAAGACTGGATATCGCCAAATACTCTATTAAGAGTTCTGTCGTGAGTACCCAGAGCTTTAAGTTACTGAACAGAGAGTCGCAGATCAATATCGTGTCATCTTGAGAAATGGCCTTATTTCGCCTGAACAACTGGACACAATAAAGAGCGAAGTGGAGCGCGAACTATTTGGTCGAAATACAATCGATCCAGAGCCGGAAACACCTTTGGCACAAAGAGCGGACGAGACTCAAGAACTACAGCAAGAACAGCCAACCAACGCTGACCTGCTTGAGAAGATCCAAGCAGGAATGGAAGGAGCTCTTAGAGAGTATAATGGAACAGATCCACTGACTAGACCAGCTCTTCCCAAACTAAGATCATCTAAGAAACTGGGTATCGTCTTGCAGGCTATGAACAAATTTATCGTGCCAACCTATGTTTTAGGTGCTAATACGTTAGAGTCGCTACACACAATCATCTACTGTGCTGCAACTGCCATCTGCAGAATAATTGGGGTCGCAGTAAGACCAAAGCAAGACCCTCCCCAATTTAGACAAACCCCTCGAATACCACCTTGGCAAAGAAGACTTGAAGGGAAAATGAATTCTCTTCGGAAAGACGTTGGAAGACTGACCGAGTACCAACGAGGAGTCAGGAACAACAGAATAGAAAGGCTTGTCAAGACTATCATGGACAATAACCGAATACACTCCCAGTGGGATGGAGAAAACATCACATCTCAGCAGTGTCTGGACAGTCTACGACAAAAGCTCTCCGTCTACACAAGTCGATTGAGAAGGTACAAAACCAGTAACCAACGGAAACTAGACAACACACTCTTCCGACAATCAGAAAAAGGGTTTTATAGAAAACTTAACAACAAGAATAATAATGAAGCCCCTAGTTACCCCAGTAAAACAGACATCGAGGAATTCTGGAAAACACAGCTTTCCACAACAATCTCCTATAACTCCGGAGCCAGCTGGATTAATGAGGAGGAGGCTGCATCTCAGAACTGTGAGGCCATGCAACACCAACCATTTACAACGGAAGATACATCCAACATAATGAAGAACCTCCATAACTGGAAAGCACCAGGACCAGATGGTGTACAAAATTACTGGATAAAGAAACTGTACGCAACCCACGAAACACTAACAGCCCTTATAAATGACGTAATTGCCCACCCACACAAGATGCCTAGTTTCCTAACGCATGGTGCTACATACCTCTTACCAAAGGACGACCTAGGTGCACAGGACCCAGCAAAGTACCGACCAATCACTTGCCTTCCAACCTTATACAAACTCATAACATCATGCATTAATCATCGCATTTTCAAACATTGTGAACTGAACAACATAATTACTCAACAACAAAAGGGATGCGCGAAAAATTCGATGGGTTGCAAAGAACAACTGATAATTGATTCCGTTGTCTGCAATCAAGCCCACGCCAAACGACGTAATCTCTACATGGCATATGTGGACTACAAAAAGGCCTTTGATTCAGTTCCACATGATTGGCTCATTCAGGTGCTGAAACTCTATAAAGTAAATAATTGTATTGTTAACTTTTTAGAATATGTCATGACTACCTGGCAAACCAAAATATTTTTGAATGAAGCCGACTGTTCGATACAAACCGACTCTATCCCAATCAGAAGGGGTATATTCCAGGGAGACTCTCTTAGCCCGCTGTGGTTCTGCCTTGCCACGAACCCTCTCTCGAACAAACTGAACTCGACTAATTTTGGGTTCAGTCTCAAACACAACAACGTACAAGCATTGAAGATAAACCATTTGTTATACATGGACGACTTAAAGTTGATGGCAGCTACAAAACAACAGCTGCATGACATGCTTAAAATAGTAGAAGGGTTCTCTAATGACATCCATATGAAATTTGGCCTAGACAAATGCCGAATTATTAATATAGTTAAAGGCAAAATACAGCAGGGGCACTTCGAAATGGGAGATGGCACCTCAATTGAATCTATGGGGGAAGGTCATACTTATAAATACCTTGGAATAAAGCAGGCTCAACGTATTGATCACATGACTATGAAAAAGGACCTAACAGCAGAGTTTTATAGAAGGGTAAGACGACTGTTGAAAACCAAACTAAACAGTAAAAATCTGTTTCAGGCTATTAACACCTATGCGTGTTCAGTGCTCAGTTACTCTTTCGGTATAGTTAATTGGTGCAAGACTGACATTGAACAATTACAACGAAAAGTTCGAGTTTTACTAACAAAAGCTCAAAATCACCATCCAAAGAGCTCTGTCGAACGTACAACTTTGCCACGGTATGAAGGAGGAAGAGGATTGACAGATCTAAGTAAGCTATTAGATCAACAAATTTCTATTTTGCGTAGTCATTTCCAGAAACTCGCAGAATTTTCTGATCTACATAGAGTCATGTGCCAGGTTGATGACTCAACACCACTGCGACTGACACAACAACATGTCCAAGTACACCACCAGACCACAGATCAGAAACTGCTGAAATGGAAAGAGAAGCCCCTTCATGGAAGACATATAAATGACGTCAACCAAGATTATGTCGACAGTGCAGCGTCGAACTACTGGTTGATCTCTGGTCATATGTTCCCTGAAACGGAAGGCTTTATATTAGCAATCCAAGATCAAGTAATTCCAACTAAGAACTACCTAAAGAACATCGTTAAAGACCCTTCTATTAACAATGACAGATGCAGGTACGGTTGCCAAACATCTGAATCTATCCAGCATATCACAGGAGGTTGTCAAGCGTTCGCTGCAACTGAATACAAAGAACGACACGATGCCGTGGCAAAAATACTTCACCAGGAACTAGCACTGAAACATGAATTATCACAGTCGGTAAGATTACCATACTATAAATATAAACCAGAATCTGTTTTAGAAAATAACAACTATAAGCTGTACTGGGACCGCACGATACTGACCGATCGGCCTGTTGCTCACAATAGACCAGATATAGTTTTGGTAGATAAAGTCTCTCGGAAAACAACTTTAATTGACATAGCAATTCCTAACAACAATAATATAAATATAAAGCAGGCTGAGAAAATAACCAAATATAGAGATTTGGAATTTCAAATCTCTGACTCAGTGGAACATGAACAACAGACGAACTGTACCAATTGTTATGTCAACGACAGGACTAGTCCCAAAACATCTCTTAAACAATTTAAAATACCTCGGTCTGGACGAACACCTTTACAAACAAATGCAAAAAGCCGTCCTGTTAGGAACAGCCCGGACGGTCAGAAAATTTATGGGGAACTGCAGCCACGACGCCAACCACGGGCCTGATAACCTGGCAAGGGCTCCCACAGAGCTAAACCCTTTTGATATGTAGTATATCTGGGGTTTAGTGAATTTTCCCCTGAAGAGAGGGAGTGTGATGCCATACATTGTATGGTCAAGTCGGGATAATAATAAGTAATCTGGGGTTTAGTGAATTTTCCCCTATAGGCACTCATTGATATGGATAATTTTTGATTTAAAAAAACTCCACATTTCTGAATACTGGTATTAATAGAGAAAATTTGCATTTCAATAATTGTTCAAAAAGAATTAATGTTTGATTAATTTGATTAGTATAAACATTCAATCAGATTGTAATTGGAAAATGTTAATGATTTCACAATGAATTTAAAAATAAAATTATAATTCAAAATCAAACCATTTCATTTTAAAAAAATAATTAATTGCATAACACTACAAAACAAAATAAAATAATAATTACTATCATTATAATTGACATAACCCAATGAGAATCAAATAATCATATTTAAGATTAAATATATATATATATATATATATATATATATATATATATATAGATGAAACTCGGTGTCTCAATCTCAGTACCGAGTGATTCTTGGGGAGTAGGCAGATTGAGAACCCGAGTTCGATCTACACTCTGAAACTCTTTTTCATTTTTGTCTCTTGAAATTGTTGTCGGATTGTCGGTATGAAAGAGTCTCACTAACTGTTAAATGCTGCCACGGCTCATTTTTGTCGAAACTACTTGCTGTAGTTTTTGATATACCTCGTTTGAGGCAAACCTCTGACTTTTAATGTGAGATTACGAAGGGAACCTTCTACTGTTCATTGCCTATTCTATACACAGTAGGTGGATTACCAAACAATGTTGAAAAATACGACACGTTGTGAGATAGTAGAGTAACAATTTGTGTCATTTTGCTGCCAAAATCATTAATGTATGTAATTGATACATACGTTAATACTTAAATAAATATTATGTTGAAAAAAACGGAATGTAATTAACCTCATTCGAATTCTATTGCAAACCGATTATGATTAAATCAAAATAAATGATAATTAACCAACTTCAAACAAGATGGGGGTTCTTAATTCTGTATATACAGTGTGCTCACATAAGTTTGATCATTTGGAAAATTTTCTGATTACTAATAAAAAACTTATTCTTCGTAAAAAGATCTGCATAATCTGCAACCTAAAATGAAATCACCTGACACTGTCATATTATATTTAAAATGTGTCGTAAATATATTAATAATTATAGACGAGAAATAAGAAAGATCCATAGCCAATTATAACAAGAAACCAAAATGTAGTGGAGACGTTGTTGACTTTTTGCGGTTTGAGAGTATGATGTTGAAGAACTGCAGTCATTCAAAAATCCACAATTAAATTCACACCTACTTTGATGTACTTTAGATCAAATAATACTTCAAGTACAAGCACTTATCGAAAATCTACGAATCCCGTGAATGTAAAGAGTGGTGTGGTAAAGTGTTCATAGAGCAAAAAGCGCATCTTCTTCACCATCATATTTAACAAATTATAACTGAACTAGAACGAAAGTCACAACAACAAAACCAACAAGTAACCAACACACCACTAATAGCAACCAAATACAAACACAAAATACAATTATGAATATTGATAATTTCATATGTTCAGGGTGTATCTGAAAAATTAAGCGCTAGGAAATAAATACATTAAAACAGTTTCTAAAAGAAATATATATTACGCTCTATGCTTAGACATACGAAGCCATTTAACGCAACTCAGAATCGTAGAAATTGTCTCTACAGTATTTCTTGTTACAGTATTTGTGAAACTTCAAACCTTTAGAAGTAAAGAAAAGGTCACACCAATGTAACATTTCTAGAAGTCATGTTAACAAATTAAATTTGGCCAACCATGTATTGACAAGCAAAACTAACTTACTAAGCAAAACAAGCAAAACTAACTTACTAAAAATCAAAAAAGAACTGCAACAATTAAATACTTTTTCTAAACTTGGTGCCAAGTTGAACAGCAAAGTTGCAAAGTACAACACATAAATGTTCTTCCCAAAGGAAATTAACTTGCCACCGACTTCTGAAAAAGTGTTTAAAATGTTTTAAATGCAGAAAAAACTTATTTTTTCCTTTTAAGTTAAATTTTTCGAAGTCAGTTTTTGTTTTTTCTTAATGTATTTGTTCGAAATTTTTAGTGTTTTAAACTTGTTGGATATTCCTAAATATAGGATATTTTACTTTTAAGCAACAGTAATTATTTATACCAATCTCGTTTACTGTTGATTAGAATAGAGTAACTTGTTTTCTAAATATGTATATGTAAGAGTATTAAGCAAGTTTAGCATATGATTTCAATTTAGGTAAACCCATTGTGTTGTAGACGATTTAAGAATCTTAATTTTTTTTAGACAGTTTGATTCAATACATGGGCGGATCCAATGGGGGGGGAGCGATTGTCTAGAAATCTGAGTTTAAAATTGAATTTGGGTAAATTTAGTACCGGATCGCCCACCCTGAAGTATAAAATCGCCCCCCGGAAGCACGTGTCTGCATCCGCCCCTGATTCAATACCAATTAGATTCAGTTAATAGTATCTCCTTCGCGAAATTTTATAATAAATCATTTTTCACAAAAAAAAAATCATTATATAATTTTTATTGATATTGTAATGTTTTTATTTACTCTTCGGGTTCTTGGATTTATTTAAAAACACAGTCAAAGTCACTATAATTTATTTTCACTACTTCTATATTCACACAACTTTTTACAATGTATCTCGAACACCTTATGTTTACTATACGGCAATGGAATTCTGAATGAATCCATTCTTTGGCTCTCCGTATTTATATATTCATTCTCACAAGGGTCTAGAAGGTCAAAGAGACATCGGGAATTTTCCTTAATGTGTTCCCGAAGATTCGAGGAATTTCAGTAGCGCCAGCCACCGGTATCGGGTCGCTAGACCAACAAAATTTTGGATTCCACGAAAATTCGGTTGCATTCCCGTCACATTGCCCCCTTCTTAAGACTGTTTCGTCACGGACTGTCCCAGATTCCTTTGTGGTATGGCGATATTTGCAGGACTCTCCATTTCGACAACGGGACATTCGGTTGAAGAAACATTCCACGGTCTTGGAATTTGGGCTGCGAATATTGAGACAGCATACAAGCATGTCGATGACACTGAATCGAAAGATACTTTCCAACATACTTTTCACCACCCTCCAATTCAGTCCATCCAACCCACAGGCTATCTTTGGAACCACCAACTTCATCAAATTCTTCTCAATCATCACCGTCCTCAATTCTACATAGTCTTTCAAAGATCGTTATATGTTAGCTTGTCCTGCGATAATGTTTTCGTTACTAAATAGAAGAGGCCACTTAGCTTCTGGAACTGGCCGAACTTCTTTGCAAACATTTTGGCTATTTCTCTGGACATCCAGAGATTTCGAGCCGCACAGTGAGCCCGGGGCACCTCAAACAGGTCTCGGGGTTCCTCTCTGGTCACATCGTGCTACACCTTCTGCCTATCCGAATACAGTGCCATAAACTGTTCGAAGCTCATCTCTTCATCACGTGGTTGGATGCTGCGGACTTGCGCTTGCTCAACTTTGTCGACATGACTTCCAGCATAAGGAGCTAACCTGTTGAAATATACCACCTTTAGTTCTCCTCGAGGTAGCTTTCTTATTCTGTAGACAACATCGTTGATCCTCTTTACAGTTTGGTAAGGCCCAACAAGATCATCAACCTGGAATTCCCCGTCTTGGGCTTTGATGTTATATGCTTCCTTCATTCAGGCATTGGCATTTCGATATTGAACCTGCCTCGTGGGTGGATATCGTTCATACTTTGATGTAACTGGCTGACATAGTCTTCACCTGCAGTCATGAGGGGCATCTAAACTTCAAAACGCATGGTAGTCGTACCTCTCATCCCATAATAACACTGGACATCAGCAACCACCACAATATACTTATGGCCGGAGTCAGATCCAAGAAATGGACCGGCCACATCAATGGCTATTGTTTCAAATGGGCTACCAACCTTATATTGCTTCATGGGATCTTTTGCTTGCTTCTGAGGCCCATTACTTGCTGCACACACCGTACATTTCCGGCACTATTCCTTGACATCTGCTTGGCAGTTTACCCAATAGAAGTGTTTTCTTATCTTTTCCAGTGTTCTTGCCACTCCCAGATGTCCTCCGGTTGTACCATCATGTAGTCCTAGCAAAACCTCCGGTCTCCTATTTCTTGGGATTACAATCTATCTGCTGTGATTGCCCTCCTCTGGAGTTTTAGGTACGCGCTTCAGAAGTCCATCCTCCAGGATGAGCGTGTTCCACTGAACCCAGTATGACTTAATGGTGGGTGAGCATCGGGAAATCTCCTGCCACATAGATTTGTGGTCTTCTTCATTCCACTGGATAACCCCTTTTAACTCTGGATCTTTTTGGATCTCCTCAGGTTGACAATGGTCATCGAGGGTGGTAGTTCTACAGTGAATAGCCTTTTTTCTTCAGCTGGCTGACAATGTTTGTAATTATCAGGGCATGATCTCTTCGATAAGGCATCAGCATTCTTATGGCTTGTTCCAACACGATGTCCCTCTCGAAGCCGAATTCTTACAGCTTCTCAATACACTTTGCCACTTGCCCTTTGGGATTTTTAAATTGCAAGAGCCACTTCAGTGCTGTGTGATCAGTCCTCAGCAGGAATTTTTTACCATAGAGGTACTTGTAGAAATTTGCGTTACCACAGTCAAGATTTCCCTGCGAGTAACGCAGTAATTCCGTTCTGGCTTGGACAAGGTCTTGCTGAAATATCCGATGACTCTCTCCTGACCCTCCTGGATCTGCGAAAGTACCGCACAAAACCCGTCCCACCGGCACTGCACCTTCCCCTCTGTGAGTCTAGTGAGTGGCTTGGCGATATTGGCAAATCCTGCTACATACCGACGATAGTACGTGCATAACCCCAGAAAAGTTCTCAGATGGTCGATGTCCTTAGGTATCGCCCATTCTTGGACGGCTTTGATTTTCCGTACCTCCACAGCTACTCCACTTCGGAAACAACATACCCAAGATATTGCACCTCTTTTTGGAACATTTGACACTTCTTCGGACTGAACTTTAGTCCCGAATTTCGAAGTCACCGAAATACCTCCTCCAGGTTCTTCACGTGGTCGTCGAACGATTTTCCAACCACTATAATGTCGTCGTGATACACCAGGCAAGTTTTCCATGAAAGCCCTTTCAGCACTGTTTCATCAATCTTTCAAACGTCACTGGAGCATTACACAACCCAAACGGGATCACGGTGAATTGGTATAAAGTCATGAGCCGATGGTAAAAGCAATATTTTCTCAGTCTACCTTACTTAATTCTACCTGCCAATAACCGCTCTTCAAATCTAAGATGGAAAACACTTTTAATCCAACCAACGTATCTAGGGTATCGTCTATTCTTGGTAGAGGATAGCTACCTTTTTTTGTGGCGTGAGTTAGTTACCGAACAAAATTGGATCGAACCGTCTTTCTTTTTAACCAAGACAACTGGAGAAGCCCAAGGGCTATTGGATAGTTTAATATTACCTTCTCCCTCCATTTCGTGGATTATCATATGGGCTTGTTCTCTTTTAGCTAGGGGGAGTCTTCTCCCCAACTTTCGAATAGACTGAGCGTCCCCGGAATTAATTTATGTTTCACCAGATCAGTCCGTCCTCTTTTTCCTTTCCCAATATCGAAGATAGTTACTATCGATGTTACTCAACTTTGTTCTGAATTAGTTTAATCTTCATAAAAGAATATATTATGAGTTTCTCCTATTCTTCAGATAGTTTTACCTGGTGGGATTGCTGTATGTTGTGTGCTTCTGACTACAGAGGAAACTGTTAAACAGTGCCCTAAAATTTATCATTTCTTTAACGCAACCGAGTAAGAATTCAGGTTCATTACTTTTACTGACACAATCTTCTTGGCACGAAACAAAGTATTTCCCAGTGCAACTCCAGTAGCATTGCACATTGCTCCTTGTTAATAAGGCCATCTACAAATACACTGTGTATGCGATGGGGTACCGACGCTACAAATGCGGTGGCGTAATTTCCCCGACAAGGAAGTTGATACTCCGTTGCTCTCCTTGCAACGACTCTGTATATGTCCTACCTTACCACACTTTCGACATATCAGTTGTCTTTTCTCGGTAAGGACTTCCTGTACTATCTTCCTTACACAGGCTTTATCATTTGCACGATCTTCTGAGCCTCTGTCAATGATTCAGACTCTGCCATGACCTGTACAGGTATTTTTCGCAGCCTCGAATTCCAGAGTTCGAGCCAGTGCAACCACTAATCGAGACGGTCGAGCTAGTGTCAATGCTTGTCTGGCTTCGTGGTCCCGAAGTCCATCCAAAAACGCATGCACTGCTAACCTTTCTATCACATTTTCTGGTGTGACTGGATAGGCAAGGCCAACCAGACGGGCAAGCAATATCAACTTCAAACTCTTGTAGGGATTCATTCGATTTCTGATTGCGAGTTTTCAATTGGGAGTGGTAAGTAAACATGCTCCAAATGGGCCTGTCAATACCCCATACTTTAAAGCCATTGACAACGAAGTCAGAATCGACTTTGAAACGTTTGATATTTTCTTTCAATATACAGCTTTTTTAATTCAATTGTGGTGTTATTCCCAAGAAAACTTAAAGATAATCAAGAAAATGCCACAAATAACATTTAGAAGACAATTCTACCCATCATATTCCAAACATGTTTTAAGGGCGAAAGATCGGTGGATAATTTCAACAAACTCGGGCAAGATGAGACCGACCATTATCATGTTGAAATATGTGATCCATGAGCTGATTAAGGTAAGGGAGTACATACGGTTCCACTACTTCTTGAAGATAACATTGAGTTGCCTCGAACAGGGACTAAAAGTGACCTACTTCCATGTGCAATAGCACCCCATACCATAAGCCCTACTGTTCGGTGTATATATAGCTCAACATCAAATTGAGGTTGAAGTCTTTCTTCGCGACGTCATGTAATCCTTCTTCGGTCACCATGTCGTTCCAAGCTGAATCGACATTCATCAGAGAACACGACCGATGCCATTCCACATTCCAATTTTGTCGTTCTCAGCACCACTGTAGTCGTTGCCGTCGATCGTCAGCGGTCGGAAGATGTCCTGCTAACCACTCATCAGCCAAATTTCAAGTTGTCGAAAATCCGTATGTAAATTCCATAAGTCTCAGAAGTCGATCTTGAACTTTATTTGTGCCCCTTCGACGTCCGGTGCTTACTCTTCTCTTTTGGGTATTATGAAACCACGCTTGACAACATCTCATAACAGTAGTTGTATTTCTGTTCGTGCGTCAGCGATTTCTCGAAATGAAAAACCCTCCTCCCCTAAACCAATAATTCCACCTTTTTCAAATTTGCTTACCTGACGATACATTCGGCGTACACGTACTATAAGCATTTCAACATTACTAAACATCCATTTTGGATTCCATCAAAGAGTTTGTTTTTTGGTAAATTTTCAAAAATGCAATATTAATTGATAAAAAAAGTTTACATGAAAAAACATTCACCAGACTTTACCACATTTTAATCATTTACTCCTTTCTATTGCATCTGTCTTAACAAAACAATATTAAATTTAAACATCTCCTTCTGGGTAATACGAATTCTTTTTCAGTGAGTATACTTTTTAATGGACATTCTTATGTATTGAAAAACGAAATGTGTCTGATCGGAACCTGGGGTGTAATAAATTTTAAATGAATTGGAACTAAATCAAAATAAATGTCTGTTAATCAACTTCCTGATGGAGGTTCTCAATTAGTCTTTATATACAGTGTTACTTTATAAGTTGGAATCAAATGGAAAACTTTCTTATAAATAATAAAGTTATTCTTCATAAAAAATTGGCATAGTCTGAAACATATACTGTAATCACTAAATGTCACTTTTTCAACTGGATCCGAGGTACCTTTATTATATATTTTTTCTCAGAAGGCTCTTGATGGATTCTGTAACACTGGAAGAATTTCAATAAGGGTATATTTGGTCTAAATTTGTTTTTGAACCCAGGGAGTTCATATTAATATTATCAATAAATATTATCAAATTTAACAATCTAAAATTGTTTGTGACATTGCACTTTGAAAACTGAAAATTTCTGAAAAGTTGTTATCTTTTTAGATATAGCTGCTTGAAATATTTTCTCCATCCCTTGGGGAAGTCCCGTGAGGCATGAAAAGGACTGGATTCAATCCTGATTTTTCAAAAATCATGTATTTAATATGACTTTCCAATTTACTCCTGTATTTATAGATGTATGAATTATAAGATTTGAAAAAAATAAACAGTTTTGTGTTTATTTCCTAAATCTCGTATTAAGTTTGGAGTCAATATTAATTTCAAAATTAAGGTTAAGCGTTAGTGATTGTTTTATTTATTTATTTACGTTTTACGATCAACAGACAAAATAATTTAAAAGGTTAACTTACCTATCGAGATTTTCGGACATATACCTAATTATTGAAAAACTTCGAATACCAATCTCGAATGACAAATTATTCTTTTGTCTTAGCAATTCCTTTTCAGCGTTTTCTGTTTCGTTGGAGTCTTTGGGTTCAATAACCAATAACTGCGAAGCAATACCGTAACAGTAATCTAGTAAATCCACTGCATAGTCGTTTAAAGATTCGCAACAACTTGGATGAAATAGAACTAGTTCCAACAAAGCAACGCATACAGCTTCATGGTACAAAACAGAGTAGGCAATAAAGGTATGGTCTGGTTGAGGCTCTAACTTCAGAAGATGTGGAAGTACTTTATTTTTCCAAATATTGATTAGAATTCCTTCGTGGATTAGAACGTGTACCTAGAACAGACTTTAGTTAGACATAAAGTACCTATGTATTATCTTAATATTTAAAAGCAAAGAATACTGGATTTTATATAGACGTATTTTAGAATTATTGTTATTATGTTAAATATAAATAACACAACTAATGCAAAACCGAATTCCACTAGAAAGATTATCTATCCCAATCACAAGAGTAATACAAGTTTTAATTGCACGAAAGTCCCAACAACTAATACCAACAAAAAACAAACAGAAATCAAAATGATGAACATTATTCCACATGTTCCGGGTGTATCAGAAAAAATTCAGAATTTGGATAATAAATACAATGTTAAAACTATTTTTAAGACAAATAATACATTACGCTCTATCCTTATACATACCAAACAAGTTAACGCAGTTTAGAATTCTAAAATTTACAGTATTGTTTGTGATTGTGGCCATATACAGGGTGTTTTGTAGAAGGTTCGCCAAACATGGAGAACAGATAGGTGGGCTCATGTGCTATATTATGTAGCACATATAACATCTAGATAGCTTATGGTTTTTGTTTTTATATTTAATTATTTTTTCTTCTTAATTCTCAGATTTTTACATTTAAACTATTGTAATTTATTTATTTTTCACAGTATCTTCATCAAATAAACTTAAATCGAATCTGTGAGGTTTGTTTGCTCCTCGGCATTCGATATTTGACACAAATAATTGGTTGAAAAATGATATGAGTCCACAAATTGCGTGGTTCCGCAAAAAAGGAATTAGGTTAAAAACTTTATCACATCAAGAACTTCGAATGCTTACAAAAACTTCTCTACTTCAACCCCGTTTCAACGATATATTACACTTATTGGAATGTAATCAGTATCATAATAAAATTTGAGATTGAAGCTTACAAGGTTAGAACTACAAAAAATAAAACATACACCAAATTGCAATAATTTGTTATAAATTTTGTTCAAACAGGCTTCTACCGTTACGGATGCAATTGCGACATCTATATCTGACTCCTACAGTGGTAGTCTCTAGTCGCATCTCATCCCATATTATTTCAAAGGCAACATTTATTCTTGCTCTTAACTGCTCCTTGTTTTTTATTTCTCTCCCATAAACGAGATGGAAATAGAAACCAAGGAGCAGTTAAGGGAAAAAATCAATGTTGCGTTCCAAAAAATGCGGAATGATCGATCTTATGAGGTGAAATCCAATTCGAGGCAGACCAATAATATTCAAAAAAGATGACTGTCCAGCACATTATAGGCGAACTGTCAGAGAGCTCCTGGACAATTCATTCCCAAACGCGTGGATTGGGAGAACTGGCCCTATACTCTGGCCTCCAAGGTCGCCAGACCTGACTCCCTTTGAATTTTTGGATGGGGACGAGCCACTCGTTTATGAGAGAGAAATAAAAACCAAGAAGCAGTTAAGAGCAAGAATAAATGTGGCTTTTGAATTAATTTGGGATGAGATGCGACTAAAGACTGCCACTTTATTTATAATTTATAACAAATTATTGCAATTTGGTGTATGTTTTATTTTTTGTAGTTCTAACCTCATAAGTTACAATCTTAAATTTTATTATTACTGATTACTTTCCAATAAGTGTCATATATCGTTGGTAAGAGGTTGAAGTAGAGAAGTTTTTGTAAGCATCCGAAGGTCTCGATGTGCTTCTTATTTTTTTTGGTCATAAAGTTTTTAACTTAATCACTTTTTTATGGAACCTAGCCATTTTTTCAATCAAGTATTTGTGTCAAATATCGAATACAGAAGAGCAAACAAACATCATAGATTCGATTTAAGTTTATTTGGTGAAGATACTGTGAAAAATAAAACAGTTACAATAGTTTAAATGAAAAAATCTGAGAATTAAGAGAAAAAAAATTAAAAAAAAAACCGTAAGTTATCTAGATGTTATATGGGCTACATAATATAGCACATGAGCCCACCTATCTGCCCTCCATGTGTGGCGAAGCTTCTACAAAACACCCTGTATATACCGATAAAAATACAAAATCTTTAGAAGTACGAAAAAGAACAGCAATATAATATTTCTAGAAGACATGTGGACAAATCAAATTTGGTCAACCATGCATTAACCAGCTTCGGTAGCCATAGAATTAACTGGGATAAAAGACACTGTTGAAAGAAAAAAAATCAGACAAGGAAACTCAAGGAATCCAGCTGCATTATGGCAAACAACGCGGAAATCGGAACACCTTCAATTGACATGGATTTAGAAGATTATTCAATTATATATATATATATATATATGTTTTTAAGTTTTCGCGGGCACTAAATGTGTTAGGTGGTTTCCGGGAATTCATCCGCGTAGTTGATAACTGATCCCTGCCGGGATCGATGGTAAAATGACGACGTTTCGACAGGGTCACATCTGCCCTCTTCAGGTTAGGTCGGTTACTCAAATACTTCTTAGTATTCGAGTAATTAGAAGCGAAAGCAGAAGGCTACGAGAATTATGCGAACCGTTTTATTTTTATTATTTATTTAATTTATTTGTTAATTTATTTTTATGATTATATTTTATAAGATGTATATGTTTAATTTATTATTCCCTCAGGGTTTTATAATTGTATATATGCTCTTACCTCAAGGTGGTTCCACAGGTTACAAGATTAAAATTAATACACATTTTTTTATTTTTGAACTTCACTGCTTCCTTCATTATTACATTTATTTCACACCATTTTATTATATATACAGGGTGTAAACGTTTTGAGTGCAAAGATTTTGAAGAACAATACTTCAGGCAAAAACAAATCAAAAAGCTTTATAACATTTTCTAAAATAAATTATAGTTTTGCCAAAAAGAACACATAAAGTTAGATTTTATGTAGCCCTTGCTACAGTGAATAATACAATAATTTCGATTTCAAAATGTCGGTAAATCTAAATATGTAAATACTCAATAGCTTATACATCTTTAATAGCCACATTAAAAATGAAAATTGATTATTTAAACTCGAAATATGCTTTTATAATTTGGTGTAAGTTTCTCCGAATAGATATGGCAACGTGGCATACAGACCAACTTATTTACTACATTTTTTATTTTAACGACGACTGAGAGTTACGATTGTTTTTTGCGATTTCGATTCTTGTAAATAAGAATAGATAAACGGTAAAGTGATTTGAATGATATCTATTTGATGTAGACTTCGTGGTTTGCTTTCCATTTAATATATTTTTTAAATAAATAAAATCGGTTGTGATTAGTGTGTAAGTTCGAAAATTAAGAATAGTGCGACAGTATTTATTTGTGATAAATAATGGCCGATTATACAATTAGGGAAAGACATGACATGCTCTTAATTTATGGGGAAAGCAGACGTAATTGCAGAATAGCAAGAATGCTATACAGGGAAAGGTTTCCAAACAGACGCCTGCCCAATGCTAGGACATTCGTAGCTGTTTCGCAGAGGCTTCTGGAAACAGGTAGTGTAATACCACAAATAAACAATCGCGGACCACAGCGACATAATCGTATCTTAGCTGCTGAGGATCAAATTCTAGACCTTATCGACATCAACCCATATCGTAGCACACCGTGTATTGGAAGTGAGCTGCAAATTTCTCACACTGTTGTTCATAGAACATTACGGGAACAATTGCTCTATCCATATCACATGCAGCGGGTTCAAGGGCTTTCAATTGATGATTTTCAACCAAGACTCAATTTCTGTAGTTGGTTCCTCAGAAAACATCGACAATTTCCTAATTTTGTGAACAATATTTTAACAACAGATGAAGCAAGTTTTAATAGGAATGGTATAATAAATTTTCATAATACGCATTCGTGGTCTGAGGTATATCCGCACGAAATACGCCAGTCAGTATTTCAACACCAATTCTCAGTTAACGTGTGGGCTGGAATAGTTGGTGAATACTTGGTTGGGCCATTTATACTGCCTGCACGTTTGACAGGTGAGAATTACCTTTATTGTTTTAACAACACGCTACCAGATTTGTTAGATGAAGTGAACCTACAAACACGTTCCAATATGTGGTACTTACATGACGGAGCACCTGCTCACGCAAGTCATCTAGTTGTCGACTTCTTAAATAGAACATTTCCCCGTCCTTGGATTGGTCGAAACGGACATATACGTTGGCCAGCAAGATCTCCTGATCTCAATCCTTTAGATTTCTACTTATGGGGACACATGAAAAGTAAGGTTTACACGACTTCAGTTATTGACGAGAATGACCTTAGACAACGCATTTTTGACGCTGCTGACGAAATCCGAAATATTCCAGGAATTTTTTCTGGCATACGTGAAAATTGGATTTAACAGTGTCGTGCTTGTGTCGATAGTAATGGTGGGCATTTTGAACATGTGCTGTGAATAATCCGTTGTTTCAACTCAGTTCTATCATTATAATAAACTCGGTAAGTAGGATTACATATTTACTTGTCTAATATAAATAATATTAATTAAATCAGTAATAATGACTCTTCGAATAATTTAACTGGTAAAAAACTACATATACAGATCTCTTGAGTTGCATATCATATTTACCCAACTTTGTATAATTGCATAAAAGAAACCGCCAAATACAAATTCTAATTGCAATACCTTGTATTAAAAACGTAAATATTTTCAACAAATTATTTCATACACTTTTATTTAATTCTAAGGTCAATGTCTTCAGTCAATACAAAAACACAGGTGTTTATTTGTTTGTTGGCGTAGTCATTCCTAAGCGCTAAGAGTGAATCTGCTTCGAACGCGAGCGACGTTGCCGGATTGACAATAATTTACTTAATATGTTTTAGGGATTTTCTTGGTTATTAAGGCCTACTGACCATAGTGGTATATAAGAGTTTTTTATTTAATTTGGTGTATACTACCTCCACCTAAAATATATGCACTCAAACTATTTACACCCTGTATATATATTTTTTATTAAAAACTTTTTTTCTTCTTTTTATTTTGATACACTGCAACTTTAATGTTTTTAAAAAAATTAGATGAATCTCTATGTATTCAAATGCTATTTTGGCTCACTTAAATAACTTTGCACAACCTTTGAATCCCAATTTTTAACAACAATTTTTATTAATCAACAAGACAAAATTATCAACACATTTAAACAACAAATTTAAAATAAACAAACTAAATCCTTGCTAACTATTAAATATTTTGAGAAATTTCTCTTATGATTATAGTATATTAAATTAAAATTTATTATTCCTAATATTAATTAAATAACATAAACATAATTCATTTGTTACTTTATTTACAAAAAAATAAGCAATTCTTGTTTCACTAACCTTAAGTTCTTTTCTTGATTAGTCCATTAGTTCCATTTTTGTTCCTTGTCCATTTAAACTTTTATTTTATATAATTTATAAAAATTAAATTTTATTATTGTTTCCCATTCCATATTTATTTAAACAATAATTCAATATTTGCCATCTTTATTTATATATTCCATTTATCATTTAAAATTCCATCATAATTGTCCTCTTGGCTGGTCACATATACACTTCGCCTTAATTGTTCACTACTTGTGTACTTTTATCCACCTCCACTCTCGATTTCAACGGAAACGTTCTGACAGTTTACTTAACCGCACTTTTTTTTTACTAACTTAACCTCTATTTACAACACCGAGGCCATTGCAAAGAAAACACATACATGCACTTTGACTTATTTTCATCAATTTCTGGAACTAAAGAGAGCTCTGCCTAACCAAACGTAAGCTTATATAATAATTTCAAAACAAATCACTGATAATTTCGTTTTATCTTCCCCGGTCACTCAATCGGCTACTAATTCAATTGTTTTGTTGCGTTATTTCTACGGTCATTCAATTTATTTGTGTTTTTCCATAAGAAATAAAAATTTTCTTTTTCCCTTTTTTATAATATTTTTCTGATAGCTTGTTTTATTTTAAGACCTTTTTAATTCTTGTAAAATTTCATTTAAATGCTTTGTTTGTTTATAAATTGACATTCTTTTTTTCAAGGTCATTTACCTTTCAAATTCTTGTTATGATTTACATAACTTTACTTCAAATTCTTTATTGATGTAAATTTAAGTTATAATAATCTTTTCCTTATCATCTCTAATGTTCATGGAAGAATTTTCTTTTATTTTTGTTCATAATTTTAAAAGATATTGACATTTTAATATTCTTGAATTCTCTCTATATGATGCTTTGCTTTTAAATTAAGTTTGTACTTTTGTTTTTTGTTTGTTTTAGATCTCTAGCATGGATTTTTATGTTTTCCTGGCAATTTACAATGACTCCTATGGATCTAAATCACAAAATGTTCATACTCGTTACAAGATGCATGACCAAAGCTTTTCAATTACCTTGTATAAGTAATTGTGAGTATTTACAGTTTAATTATTATTAAACTAATATTAATTACAATACATATTACACATATATTCCCTTTTCCAGTATGCAGAGAGCTTTATTTACAATTTATTGCTCATTTTTGCTGGCATGTTGGAATGGCATGTTTACCGAGAATGAAATTCAAAAGTTGTACTGGCTTTTTATTGATTAAATGGTTTTGCTAAACCTTTTATATTATAAAACTTGAATCTCAGTTGATTATTTTCAACTATTAACACAAAATTTTCAATTATATTTAATTTATTAGTGTTTTTCCCAATAAATGTAACTGATCGTTAGGCAACCAACATTTTCATGACCAGTATACTTCCAATATACAGTCTACTTTTTTGAATCTGTTTTATAGATTGCATTTCATTTTTTTTATTGATGGCTATTCTAATTCCATTACAATATATATCAATGGGCTGCCAAAAGTAAATAAAGAAGGTGCACCTTTGAGCCCAATAGTAAGCTCAACTGGATTCCCCAACACAACAGCTAGCCAAATACCTAGCCCAACAACTTCAACCGTTTGCAGCGGGGGCAGACTCATACGTGAAAAATTCGACACATTTTATCGAAATACTTGGAAAAACGGTCTTACAACCAGAGTGTCTTCTTGTAAGTTTTGAAGTAGTGTTCCTTTTCACCAACATCCCTATCGGCGAAGCCTTGGATATCATAAGAGAAAAATGCAAACCACCTCAACACCTTGTAGACTTAACAAGGCACTGTCTGATGAACACCCATTTTGTTTACCAGAATCAATGATACAAACAAGTGGAAGGAGCTCCAATGGGATCACCTCTCTCACCAGTAATACCTTTTTATGGAGAACTTTGAGGAGTTGGTACTAAGAACAGCAACTCTTAAACCCATTTTATGGTTGCGATGTGTGGATGATATATTTGTGATTTTGCCTCATGGGAGGGAACACCTCAACACATTTTTAGACCACCTTAATGGCATTCATCACAAAATAAAATTTACCATGGAGGTTGAAGCCAACAATCAACTGCCATTCCTTGATGTTCTGATAAATAGGAAGGAAGATGGAACCCTTCGCCATACAGTATATAGGAAAGCAACTCACACCAACAGATACCTTCATGCTAATTCTCATCACCACCCAGCCCAACGACAAGCCGTCGTCAAGACTTTAGTAACCAGATCACAAAGACTAGCTGATCAGGACAACATCAAGCAGGAAATGGACAGTTTAAAAAAAGCTCTGAGACAAAACGGATTAACATACCGAAATATAACAAGAGCCCTAAAGTCAAAACCGAGACAAACAGACGAGGAGCATGAGACACCAATAACCAAGGCTTATTTACCGTATGTCAAGGGTAACACGGGCAGTATTGCAAGAATTCTAGGGAGACACAATATCGATACTATTTTCAATACAGACAGAAAAATAAGCACGGTGTTGAGGACTCCGAAGACGAGGATCCCTTTAGAACAACAGGGAGTGTACGAGATTCCATGTGCAGACTGTCATAAAACCTATGTGGGGCAAACTAACAGAAGAATTCAAGCTAGAGGTGATGAACACCAGAACGCCATAAGAAAGCAGGAAAAAACAACATCCATTGCGGAACATGCCACCAGGACGTCACACCGAATAGACTTTGAGAACAGCAGAGTACTGGCAAATATATAACACCCGAAATCGAGGCTCGTAAGAGAGGCAATTGAAATAGCGAAGAGGCCTCACAGTCTAAGAGCACGCAATGAAATCTAGACCTTTTTGAAAATTCCCCGCTCTATAATAACTCAACCGGTAGTGACCAATCAGCAAGCGGGAGGCGTGGCCACTGAGCGCCAAGGGCCAATCACACGCAGCCGTTCACGGTGCCAACCGATAGGCGCCAAGTCGCGACTATATAACTGCGCGCGCTCTTCTGAAAATCTTAGTATTCCAGTAACTAGAAGGCTAAGAGAATTATGCGCACCGACGTGAAGAGGGCAGATGTGATTCTGCCGAAACGGCGCCATTTTACCATAGATCTCGGCAGGGATCAGTTATTAACTACGCGGATGAATTCCCGGAAACCACCCAACACATTTAGTGCCCCCGAAAACTTAAAAAGGAATATATATATATATATATATATATATATATATATATATATATATACATATATATGTGTGGTAACGAAATTTGCTTAAGCCGGCCCTGGTTTCATTCCAGCACGACACCTCCCGCTTTTAGGAAAAAAATTGTTCTCGAAATTGCTCGGCAGCTGTAGAATTGATAATTGATTGTACGAGAATTTTCAATGCTTGGTTTAAAAGGAAGCAGCCCACCATCGCAAGTTAGTTAGTTCAGCGAAGAGCGAATATGTAGAATTATTATTGTGATTGAATCAGCTGTTCTGTATAATTTGATGTAAGTAAAGGTTCTAGAAAAGTGAAAGTGACTATTAGTTTTTAAATTTTAAATTGAACCCACAAAATATATAATAATTTGGCGTCAGAAGTGGGATTAAGTGCAGTTAAAATCTTAATTTGATTTATGGAAACCCGTAGCATGGAAAAAATGGACGAAACTACCAAAAAAATAGTCAAGCAGGTTACGGAGGGACTAGACTAAAAATAGCCCAGATTCTAGGAAAACGTGACAAGAAGGAGAAACAACATCAAGAAGAAATTCAACAAAGGTTAGTGAAATCTTTTGATGCAAAAAACGTAAATTAGAATTAGAAAATCTTGTCACTGCCATGGAAGAAAAACAACAAAATTTAATGGAAGGATTATTCTCGAAATTCAAACTGAATTGACGAGATAAAAAGAATTTAAAATATTAGAAGAAAAAAGAGAACTGCAATTTGAACAATTAATGCAAATAGTAGCGCAAGTTAATGAAACAGTTAATGAAAGAATGCAAATAGTTGAGTCAGTCATAAAAGAGCTAAATGATGGCATTAAGACCATAAAAAATACCATGGATACTCTTGAAACAAAAGTAGACGATCTCGATTCCATCCAAAGCCAGGTAAAATTTCAAATCAACTCATGACACAGTTCAAGATCAAATCAGTTACATCAAAAAAACAGTACAAAGTGAAGTACAAGATAAAATCAGTGCCATCCAAAATAAAGTGGAAACAGAAATTAAAAAAATGCAACAGGACAGCGAGGAAAATACCAGAACACCGTGAGTACCAAAGGTTCCGTTAGTAAACCACATTTGATGGCAGTTCATCTTGGCCCATGTATAAACGCTAATTTGAAGCAGTGACTACAGCTAATGGATGGGATAACCAAGAAAAATCGACCTCTCTTGTAATTTCCTTAAGAGGTCCGGCCTTAGAACTCCTCCAAAGTATTCCAGTCGATGAAACAGGCAATTTCGACAAGATCATCGCTATTTTGGACAAGAGGTATGACAATCAATCCTTGAGCCAGGTATACCAAGTCCAACTGAGTGAAAAAACGCAAAAATCCGGTGAAAGCCTCCAAGAATTCGAAGCAGAGATTAGAAGGTTAATACACTTGTCCAACCTAGACCTGCCAGAGGAAACCAAAGATCAATGGCCACACAGAGTTTCATAAACAGCATCAGAGATGTGGAGGTACAAAGAAATTTAAGACTGAATGGCGTCAAGAAGAGTAATGAAGCTCTACTTCGGGCTTTGGAAGTAGAGGCCGTCATGAACATGTCCAAGCCGAGAGTACGAGCAGTTTCCTTAAACCCGGAAGAGCCAGAGTCACCCTTTCAAGCACTGTTGGCTGGTATGAACAAACTATTAGCAGAGTCACAGAGAACTGATACCAGAAGACCATGTTACCGTTGTGGACGGACAGGGCACTTCCAACGCGACTGCAGAGTAAGGCCACCGACCAGTGGTAACCAACAAAACAGCCAGGGACCGTCAGCTAGTCAGCATAAGGGCGCAATTGCTGACTAACCCTCGACCAGCCCCCAAAACACTATCCATCCGGGGATTTTGCCGAGATAGCAGCAGCCTAGTCATCAGGGGCACCATCAATGGCCGAGCAATTACCATCACCATCGACACCGGCGCTGCTGTGTCCATTGCCACGTCCAGGGTTTTGAGGTCATCATAGATCAGGCCAGTTAACAGTAACATCCAGGTCAGAACAGTCACCGGCGTGTCCATGTCAATACAGGGTAAGTCAGATGTCGTGCTATATATAGGGAACAACATGATCCGGTATAGGGTCCTGGTAGCGTATATTGAGGACGATTTTATACTGGGTATGGACCTAATCAGTCAACACGGATTTATGTTCGACCCGAGATATGATGTTCTTCGGTTCCTAAATGAAGAATTTGTATTGACACGGCCCGTCAACAGCTCAGCGAACTCCATAAAAATTGTAGCAAAATCCTCAGCCAGAATTCCCGGTCGAACGGAACAGATTATTCATGGGCAGCTAGACAGCCATCCTGGGAGCTGCGTTGGAATGGTGGAGCCCGTACACTCAGCTCATGACTACTTAGTTGGACGGACTATAGTTAAAACCGGACGAGATATACCAATTAGAATCATGAATTTGTCCAACCACGACATCAGAATTGCCAATGGTCAAGAGATAGCTTGTTTCGAGCCAGTAGAGACCATCATCAATTGCGAAAAAGAGTACCAGACGTCGGTGAAGGAGACAGGGCCCAGTAAAGATACAGTTTACTGACCATTTGACACACCTAACACCAGAGAACCAGAAGAAAGCCAAGCAATTTATCACAAAGCACTGGCAAATTCAGTCAAGATGGAACCACCGGTCGCACCAACATCGAATAGATATCGGAAAGGCTCAACCCATCAGAATACCACCTAGACGACTACCATTGGGGCAACAGACAATAGAGGAAAACATCAAGTCCATGTTACCAAATGGAGTTATTGAGCCATTCATCAGCCCATGGTCCGCTCCCGTCGTCCTAGTTAAAAAGAAGGATGGAACCACCTGATTTTGCGTGGATTACAGGAAGCTGAACGACGTCACCAAGAAAGACAGCTATCCACTACCCCGAATTGATGACACTCTGACCACACTAGCAGGCTCCCGTTGGTTCTCCACACTATTTCCAAAGAGTGGATATTGGCAGGTTGGTCTACACCCAAATGACAGAGAGAAGACAGCGTTCTCCACCAGTAAAGGGCTGTTTCGGTTCACGGTCATGCTTTTTGGGTTATGTAATGCACCCTCTACATTTGAGAGACTAATGGAGTATGTACTGAGCGGGTTAACATGGAAGACGTGCTTAGTATACTTGGACGACATTCTAGTCATGGGTCAGACATTCGACGACCATCTGAAGAACCTGGGCGAATATTAATAACGCCAACCTCAGACTCAACCCGAAGAAGTGTTTCTTGTTCCAAAAAGAAGTAGTTTTTGGGCCACGTCGTTTCCGAGTCAGGAATCCGCACCAACGAGGACAAGATAGAAGCCATCCGTGATTGGCCAGTCCCAAGAGACAAGCATGAACTCCGAAGCTTCTTGGGCCTCTGTTCCCACTACAGGCGATTTGTTGAGGGATTTGCCACAATTGCCGCGCCTCTACATTGGCAGACCACTGAGAAAGAGACCTTCCGTTGGAATCAGGATTGCGAAACATCATTCAGGCGACTGAAGGCAGCACTATGTTCCAGCCCAATCCTAGCCTTTCCTACACAGTCCGGCAAGTTCATCTTAGACACCGACGCCAGCAGCACAGGTTTGGGGGTCGTCCTATCCCAGGTGCAAGATGGTAAAGAGAGGGTGATCGAGTACTACAGCCGTGGATTCTCGAAACCGGAAAGAATTTATTGCAACACCAGAAAAGAACTTCTGGCAATAATAAGGGCTGTAGACCATTTCCACAAATACCTTTATGGTCGTCATTTCTTAATCCGGACAAATCATGCCGCTCCAAATTGCTGCTGGACATGAAGACACCGGAAGGACAACTGGCCAGGTGGATGGAGAAACTACAGCAATACGATTTCAAGGTGGAACACCGTGCCGGCCGTTTGCACAATAATGCCGATGCCCTATCCAGAAGACCCTGTAGAGCAGAATGCGGACATTGTCTGAAGACTGAACAGCGAGAGGGTATCTCCATCAGACAGATCCGAGTGCAAGCTAATGAAGACTGGACAACGGAACAGTGCATTCAGGACCAAATGGCTGATCCAGACATCGAACCAATCTTGTCACTCAAAACGATGGGGGCACCCAGGCCACGTGGAAAAGCACTGATGGCCGAGAAACCAAGTCCCAACTGGTAGTTCCTAAGAAAAAGGTACCAGCAATCCTGACCGAAGTACATGATGGGATTACCGGGGCCATCTGAGCATGAACAAAACCCTAGACAAAGTTCGCCAGCGAGACTACTGGGTGAATTACTTTGAAGACGTCAGAGCTTGGTGCCGGAAATGTGACACCTGTGCAGCCAGTAAGGGCCCGAAGACCCGGACCAAGGGCAGAATGCAGCAGTACAATGTGGGCGTCCCATTTGATAGAATTGCCATCGATGTCGCCGGTTCGTTTCCCGAGTCTAAGAAGGGGAACAAACACATTCTGGTCGCAATGGATTACTTCAGCAAATGACCTGAGGCATATGCGATACCCAACCAAGAGGCAACCACGGTAGCGACGGTGCTAGTAGAACAACTATTCAGCAGGTTTGGCGTCCCAATGGAACTACATTCAGACCAGGGGCGTAACTTCGAATCGAATGTATTCCAGAAGGTCTGCACGATGTTGGGGATCAGGAAAACGAGAACAACACCATTACACCCACAGTGAGACGGAATGGTGGAAAGATTCAACAGGACCTTGGAACAACACCTATCCAAGATCGTCAGCAATAACCAGCATGATTGGGATGAGCATATTCCCCTATTCCTGTTGGCATATCGCTCTGCCGTACATAATAGTACAGGCCTGACTCCAGCCAGGGTCCTATTCGGAAAGGAGCTTCGACGATTATGCCGACCACCATGCTAGCAATACACGAATTAGCCCGACCGCAGATGTTGGTAACCAGTGACCGGATGAAGACGCGATACGACCTCAAGGCCAATTCAGTCGGGTTCCAAGAGAGGGACAAAGTCTAGCTGTACAACCCCCAACGGAGCAAGGGTAAATCCCCAAAGCTTACACCCGCCTGGGATGGTCCATACGAGGTGGTCAAGAGGCTTAATGACGTCGTCTACCGGATCCGTCGAGTTGATAAGTTGAAGGTGGTCTATTTAGATCGACTCGCTCCCTACCATGGAGTGCATGTTTCTGAACCTTAAGCCGGCCTTGGTTTCATTCCAGCACGACACCGCTAACTTTTAGGAAAAAAATTGTTCTCGAAATGGCTTGGCAGCTGTAGAATTGATGATTGATTGTACGGGAATTTTCGATGCTGGTTTTAAAAGGAAGCAGCCCACCATCGCAAGTTAGTTAGTTTAGCGAAGAGTTTATATGTAGAATTGTTATTGTGATTCGAATCAGCTGTTCTGTATAATTTGATGTAAATAAAAGTTCTAGAAAAGTGAAAGTGAATATTAATTTTTAAATTTTAAATTGAACCCACTAAATATATAACAATATGTTATATAAATTATTCCATCGACTTATATGAAAACACCAAGCAACAAGAACAAAATTATCTGTTAAGTAAAAGCTTATGGAACTTGGAATATTCAATATAACGAAGGTTTCTACATACAATATATTGGATTGGGTATGGTTCTTCTTTGTCACCTATAGTAAGCAACATATTTATGGAATTTTGGAGAAAATGTATATCTTTTTATTACCAAAAAAAACTAAAGTATGGTAGCGCCATGTTAATGATATTTTGCCAAATTGGGAACATAGCAATGACGAGTTAGGTATACTCCTTCTTAGAGATAGAGAATAGATATAAATTTCTATTTGCGGTCAACATGTTGGTTGAGTGATCAAATAATATTTTTTCTACGAGTATTTACAGAAAACCAACATATACTAATAGCTACTTGAATTTCTATTCAAATCACTTCTTGAACGTAAAAAAGGAGTCATTGAATCCTTAAATGACAAAGCAAAATCAGTACCATCAACAGAAGAAATTTTTGAGAAAGAGCAACCTTTATTAAAGGAAATTTTACAACAAAACGAATAGCAAAGAAACTTTATTAATACACCAATTTATCAAATCGAGATGAAAAAAACAACAACTACACAAGCAACACAAAGTACTTCTATTTTAAAAACAAAACCGGAAAACGTTACACAAAATTGAAGAATGAAGACCTCTCCACATAAAAAAAACGAACACCAATACAACGTCTCAAGTAAACATGTAGACAGATCAAGATTGGCAAACCATGTACTCATGGATAACGGTATACACACAATGCATGGGGCAAAAAAGATATTACTTAAAGAGGAATACACAAAAAACAGCAATAGGAATATGAAACAAAGTGTATGCACGTTGTTACATGATGATGAAATTGGGGCACCCTCAGTAGAAAAAGCGGTATCGTGGTAATAACTACTGTCAAATCAACATCAAAAAGGAAACAAAGTCAATTAATCAATCAATTGACAATTGCGATAAAAGAAACGTATTATACACGAAAACTAGAAGGCAACTAGTGTTCAATTCATTGAGCGCAAGACAATATAATGTTTCT
The DNA here is from genome assembly GCA_034190945.1 of Octodonta nipae. NCBI lineage: Eukaryota > Metazoa > Arthropoda > Insecta > Coleoptera > Chrysomelidae > Octodonta > Octodonta nipae. Next base: position 71,323,053 of record CM067220.1, read on the forward strand.
AGTCGAGAATCTTCATCAGTTGCGCTCCTCTCAACTGATTGAAATCTCGAATAATTATTTATATATTTGGTAGATTCAACTGAATTTAATATTTTATCGCGAAATGAATTTCGACATTACGAATTTTATAGAGACTCCAACTCGGGACTTGTTCTGTGGTAACCCATTTTTCTTGTGATTCTTCGTGTGATTTGTACACGAAAGAATTCGTAGGTTAACTAAAACCTGTCAAAGAAATTATGATACTGTCTTTTCGAGATTTTTCATTCCATTTTTCTATTCGACAACTTTCAAAAATTCATTCAGTAGCTCCTGAAGTTACTTCCCCTTTCCCTACCCTATCTTAACTCTAAAAAAATGTCTTCTCGTGAAAACAGAATCTTTTAAATTTTCTAATAATAATTCACTAGACCCTGAAGCTACTTCCCACTTCTGAGCATTTTATTTTAAGTAGACTGATCATGACTGAACAAAAATCTGTTACTATGCAAACAGATGTACAGGGTGTAACAAAACTACCGGTACCCCATGTAACTTCCTAAGATCGCCTTTTCTGAGAAAACGTTCCAGACAAAAGTTGTTGAGTTTCGACTTAAAAATTCAGCGGAGACCTTGTCCTTGACCACAAGGTAATTTTTAAAGGTCATTTCCGGAATTAGAAAGAGCGGAAAATTTTACATTTAGGTATGTATTTGACCTTCGGGTCTAAGTGTCCTTTCAAAGTCATTTCAAGAGCAATCGTTATTTGCACTGAATATTGTCACTTAGCTTTGAAAGAAGGTCCCATCGGCTGTCAGCGACTACTTATTCGTATATTCGTAGTTACATTTATCTTCAGAAGGGATTTCCTCTATTCGCAACCTGAGGGAGCGCTGTGTAGTTTTGTTTTGTTGATGGAGCCCCACTGAAAAGTTTTTTTTGTTTTTGTTTTGTTTTGTTATTTTTTAATTTTTTGTCTATTTTGTTTTTTTATTTTATTATTTTTTTTAGGTTGGTATGAATCAATTGCCCTTTAAAGTATTCGTGGATATTTAACATTATTTTCGATCTCTAAAACATATGTTCAAAGTTATTACCCTCAGCAAAAAAAAAGTAAAAAAAATTGCACAAATAAAAAATTAAAAATTTTCGTGTAAATAACGATTGACCTTGAAATGACCTTGAGAGGTCACTTAGACTCCAAGGTCAAATACACACTTGTATACATAATTTTCCGCTCTTGTTGACCTTGAAATGACCTTTAAAAATGACCTTGGGTCCAGGGCAACGTCACCACTTAATTTTTAAGTTAAAACTGAACAACGTTTGTTACAGGGGGGGTACCGGTACTTTTGTTACACCCGATATAAAGACTGATTTAACGTTAAAATACTAAAATTCAATAGACATTGGAGCTAATTCCCATTTCATAAACATTTTATTCTACTTAGAGAAGCCAGACTTCACGATACTGTTTTATCCTGACTCTAATGGTTAGTTTACTTTACGACGAAGTGAGCAGGGAATGGGCATGGAAGTAGGCAACGCGATAATGTACACACTGTGAAATGAGGGGTTTGTGTACGGAAATCAAAGGACTTGCAGTGTGAAAGACTGTGAGTGTTTAGATTCAGGCTGAATGTGAATAGTCACTGTCCCTCAATGATGTGTATGTATGTGTGCGTGCGTGCGAGTGCGGCTGTGAGTGCGTGCGTGGGTATGCATGTGTATGTGCGCGCGCGTGTGTGTGTGTGTGTGTGTGGAAAGGCAACAAATGTTTATCCTTCCAAAATATATATATATATATATATACGAATTATTTAGATAATGGTTGACTGTTTGGACACAATGTAGAAAATATTTCGGGAAAGCAGCCTTTTCGGTAGTTCAATAGGTAGTAAACACTTCTTAGTTTAAAAAGCTTTCGAAATTCTTTATTTCTTCTTCAGTCTTTTAGTGAATTCATAAATGTAATTTTAAAATGATGAAAATTTAAAGATGCTTTCAGTATGTATATGAATAGATTAAATATATGAAAATGAATATGTGATTAATAATATGACATTGACAAAATATAAGACATTTAAAATTAACAGATCAAAATTAATTGCATACATTTATTGCATAAATAAATCTAATTTCATATACGGGACATTTTTCGTCACAATAACACAAAACAAGCATTACTCAAGATCTGGCCACAAATGCTCACAAATCTTTAAAATGTCTCCATCTTTCTCGCCGCATTTATTTAATCTAATTCGGTAGAAAAAATATGTCGCTCTAATAGGATACTGTTTTATAATTGGACCACACCTAAATATTGATGGAATGTGCTGATAATTGCATAAAAAATGAGTCCATTACTTGTCCGACAAATTTTAGGGATCGTTTTTTCAGTCCGACAAGCTGAATGTGTTAATTATTGCAGGTTATGTTTTATGATTACAAAAGTTTTAAGCTTAATTTTTTCTACTTTCAAATGAAATATACATACTAAAAAAATAGATGTCCGACAAAAAAAGGACACAAAGTTATAATAATACAAAAAAATGGAAAAATTTCAGAACAAATATTTCGAAAAATTATATTTAATAGAAAGGAAGATCACGTAATATTTGACACATTTCATACTCCCAGCTTAAAAGAATACGAGCGTCAATTGAGAGGAGAAGAAGAAATGAATTTCGATATATGAAAAGAAAATAAACGTACTGCAGAATTAAGTAAATTAATGAGAAACTCTAATTTTAAAAAGAAATTTGTTGAATTTTTAATAGAAGACTGGAGCAGTGAACACTTTCTTATTCTTATGCCAAGAGAAAAAAGTAAAACTGAACTATGATAAATGTTACAATTACGAGATATGTGATAACAAAATGACAACGATTGATTACGATCTTTCTTGTTTTCACAAGGAGGCTGATACGAAAATTATTTTTCATATCACTCAACTGAACCGAAATTATCGTGTGCAGGTGCATTGCACAGACTGGGGCATACCAGTCATAATGCTTGCAAATTTTCCATTTCGAAAAGGCGAGACAGAAGTAGTGATTAATATGAACACTTCTAAAAAAAATTAATACAGATGTCAACAAAATCTACGAAAAGCTTGGAGATCTGCTATCCCGATCTTTAGCAGTATGTCACATATTTACCGGCAACGACTTTAACCCGTCTTTTTTTCGCAAGGGGATAAACAAGCCTTTTATAATTTTAAAAAAGAACATAGCTTTTCACGAGAATTGTTAAAAGCGAAAGAAAACCAGAGGAATGCGGTTGGAATTTGATACAAAAAAATATGAATTTCACTGGTTCGACGGCCCTCAAAGTCCACAGATGCAGGAAATAAATATAGGCATATATTCTTGAATCATTTAATTATTATCGAATAACACCAAAAAAATATGCATTTTGAATTAAGATTTTTTATTGAAGTAAATAAGAGCCCGGGTAAAATTTACAAATTTTGAACTGCTTATTTTAAAGTGAGTTAGTATGTATTCGATTATTTTAGCTTGATACACTGGACTAATACTTTTTGCCTGATACACTGGTGAAAGTAGGCATTTTCGCCTAAAGGTTATGAATCGAAAATGCCTATTTTCGGTTAGCTAATCAGAAAACGTAATATTTCTTGCACGGTAGGAAATAAAGAATCCCTCAGATCTTATGTACTTTTAATAATTATCAATTTGATGGTCATGAACTGCTTAATTTACCCCATACAAATTAAAATTTAAATATATTTTAATTATTTTTTATAATTTTAGTAATAAAAATAAGTAGAATTTACAACATGATTAGACAATTTATTCTATTATACGTATTTAATTACTACCTTGCACAATTCTCGTGTATCTATATACATATACAGGTATGGAAAACGTTTGACTGGGGTCGGAGAATGCTATCGTTAAACAAGGACGGAATTACTACTATATGCATGAGACGAGGATTGTCGTTTTAAGTACGTCTGTTTCACGAGCATCGATCGTGCATCGATCGTCATAGTCACAGTGCGACCGTCCGCTATTACGCCAGAACGAAAACTTAACATTTTTTCTGTTTTAAAAATGAAATAAAATAGATACTCTTAAAAATAAAATAAATTAGTAACTGTTAAAAAAATTGTCAATAAGAAATTAAACATTAACCTTATAATTATTGACAACATATCGTATGTTTTATTTTTAAGCGATTGGAATCGTCGGAATGTGGTGATAAGAAAAAAAAGTATTTACCGCCCGAATACGTCCGAACTGGCGTCACACCGACTTCATTCTCCTGGTGCGTATTGCGTTGATTGATTCAAAATCGCATGGGATTCTACCCGACCCCAGAGAACGAATTTCCACACCTGTATATTACAATTTAAAAAATTTAATCACAAATTTTAATAATTAAATTTAATGTTTCAAAATAAATTATTAAAAAAATGAACCTATAAACATTATTTTGGAAATAATTAGCTAAATTATTTTTTCCATATGGTTTTGAAAGTCTGGAGACGGTTTTGTAAATTTTTTTCGTATTGTGAAAAATATGAGTTTATACAGAATATAATTTTGCAATAAATAAAAATAAGGATTATAATTTCTTAAATAAAAATAGGCATAAGTTTATCACAAATATAAAAATAACCTTTCTTTAAAATTTAAACTCGTGCAGTGCAGTAAATATCGCGCAATAGAAAAACAATATCAATTATTAAAAAGCACATACATTTTCAACTTTAATATTTCCAACTTTCAATATTTTGCTTAAGTTTTTAGTGTTTATTTACTTCAAATGGATTATATATACAATTATCTACTACCCTTATATATAGAACAACAATAAAACATTAAAATCAACATGTTGTAGTGTTGTCGGACAGTGATAAATTTACTTTTAAAATGTGTCAACCTATTACGTGGTATGTTTGTCCGAAATTGTTTATCAGAAAACATAACCTGCAATAATTAACACATTCAGCTTGTCGGACTGAAAAAACGATCCCGAAAATTTGTCGGACAAGTAATGGACTAATTTTTTTATGCAATTATCAGCACATTCAATCAAGATTTAGATGTGGTTCAATCATAAAACAGTATAATATTAGAGCGACATAATATGTGCGTTGGACGACGACAAGTGCTCCCTCTATTTTGTCGGGCAAAAAATTTTTCTTTTGTTTTGACTCAATTTATCAGTCAAAATAAAAGAATTTTGTTTTGCAATAAGAAATCGATACCGTGCTAGAGCGACACGTTTACGCACACAGCGTGCTGAAAAGCACTCGTTAAAGTGAAGAAGCTAGGACCAATTTCAGGACTGGTATAATCTTCGATTATTTCCGACGCTGTACTGGGGACTAGAGGTCTTTCAGTCTACCCCACAGATAATAATCTAATTATCTTGACAACTTAGATCCGGCGAACGCGCCGGCCAGGAAAACAGACTTCCTTTTGCTCGATTCGGATATATCTTATCTAAATCATGAAGTACGATTTGATTATAATGCGCCGAATAACAATCAAGCTTTAACGATAAGTCCCTTCTCGTTTCCAAGGAGACGATATCTAAAAGTGGGAGAAGAAAATTGTTTAAGTTTCAGAGATTTTGATGTTCTACTTTCCTTATCCAGTGTGGGTTTTCCTTGGACCAAAAGTGCATACTATGCAAATTTGCACACACTGAACTACTGAAAGTGGCTTCATCTGTCCGTAATATTTGTGACATAAAATTTGGATTCTCTCGAATTTTATTTAGCAACCAGTGACAATAGTTTAATCTATTATCATAACCAATGAGTATCTCTTAATGGCTGGTGGAACAATGTGGTAGAGATGCGTATTATTCTCTTGAAGAATTCGATGGACAATTATTTTTGGGACTCCCAGGCCGTTGAATGTTTTTCTGGTGCTTGAAAACACTACAGAAAAAAATGTGCAAATTCCATTGCATATTGTCGCGACGCAATTGCAGCATTTACAAAACATTCAAAATAAATGCGTAACATATCATACACTTCCGCGTTGCTATATGGCTTATTCAAAAAAAAATTCAAAAGTAAACTCACGAAACTCGTAAACTTCAATTTTTAACATTTTCTTCCAAAAATCGAGAGTGGATATTTTTATTCCAACTACTACTACATTATAGCAAAGAAAAATTTAAGATTAGATTTGCGCAAAAAGCAATAAACTAAATTTTTAGCCTTTTTTGAAGGTTTTAACAAAAAATATCTATTGATAACAAATGTTGAATTTTGAGGCAAATGTCTACATCTTATCCCAAAAACCCGTTACAATTGTTTATTTGCACATAACAATCTTGTCCAGCAATTATTTGAAGGACCCGAACGATAAACGATCAGTGAACGGCCTAAATAACAATTTTGTCCAGTATTTATTTAAAGGACCTGGACTATAAACGATAGTACCGTACAAAAACCGCTAATTGTAGGGAGTGCTAATCAGCGCGAGCTTGAATTGTCAACGCTTTGGTAAGAGAAGTATAGTATTTATACACTGCGCTCCACACTTTCGTGTTCAATTCGGCATAATGTACAGTGCATCCCATTTTGGTTGAGATTGCCAGGTTACTCGGTTGTTATTGAAAATAGAGTCTTGCGGTTTTCACATACCTGTTCTACTTTTTTGTGAAACTCAGGATGGCCATATCAGATTTTGCATAAGTGTTTCCATTTATAAGATACAGGGTGATTTTGATAATTTATACTTTTTGGACCCCTTCTATATCTACGAAGTTATTAGAAATACTCTTGCGCTAAGAACTACGTCTAATAGAAAATTTTGCATAGAATCCAGTGGAGTACTCAATTTTTTTTCTGAGTATGGTTTTGAAGATACTACACATTATATATTTTTTAATGGAACACCCTGTATTTTATTATTTCATTGAATTCGTTATTTTTTTCCTTTAAAATAATGTATAATACAATACACATGATATTATTAGAAATGCTAAAAAACACTAAAAAGCTGAGTTTTTTGCTAGTAGGCCATGTATTTTCCATTTAAAAGGAGAATCAAACAAATAATTCCATTTGAGATTCTTTACAGGAGTTTATCAGCAATAATTTAGATACCTAAAAGCAACTAATAAATAGTTATAAATCGTTCATTATGTATAACAAACAGAACAAGTATTACAAATCAAATATTTATCTTAAAATTAATTTTGGACATTATTTATTACCTTATTGATTTGACTGTTCAAATTGTTGTCCATTTTCCCTAACACATAATTGGAAAACCTTTCCATCTCTCATGAATGCATTTAAAATTATTATAGAATTCCGCCTTTCGGAACAATATTTTATCTAGTGAGCGCTGGAGAGAAAAACGCAAATCTGATCAAGCTGTCATTGTTCGTAACTATTGTGTTTTATCGTGTTTGAGTTTACAAGATCATTACATAAATAATTATTCGTGAGTTTGCTGGTTGATAATTGATAATGGCTGGAAGAAAATTCGTTTTTCAAAATAACGAAAAATATGATATGATACAATGTTTAAATCAATGTTACGAGAATGTTGAAGAAGCTTTAGAACTATATTTCCACAGGTATAAAATACGAGTATTTTACCATAAGATATTTCATGAAATCGCGTTTTTAAAACTTTCAGATATCCAGAGAGGCATCAATCTAGTCGAGCAACTATATTTAGACTAAAGAATAATTTACTAAGTTTTGGTGCATATTCTAAATCTCGATAAAAGGTGTATAACAAAGAAAATCGAGAAATGAATGAAATAAGTGTGTTAGCTAGCGTTCATGCCTATCCCCAGACTTCTTGTGCGAAATTAGAAAATTACACTGGAGTTTCTCAATCACGGGTCCAAAGAATTTAAAAAATATATAAATTTAAACCTTACAAAGTCAATATTGCCCAGTACCAAACCCGGAGGGACAATGATTTTGTAAGGAAAGTTATTTGGTCAGACGAATCTCATATAAGCAGTGCCGGTATATTTGACAGGCAGAATACAAGATACTGGTATGATGAGAACTCGCACTTAATTTTTGAGCGACAACAGCAGGGTCGATTTGGTTTTAATGTAGCCTGTTTCATACTGGGGACAAAAATAAAGTACCGCATTTTTGAAGGAACCCTTACCGCCAATAGGTACTTGACAATCCTAGAAGACTTATTACCCGAAATATTGGAAGATGTTCCCCTCGCCTTTCGCAATTCTATTACACTTTCAAGAAGATGGCGCCCCTGCCCACAATTCTAGATTAATTGGGCGCTTTTTAGAAAATAATTTTCAAGGATGTTGGATAGGAACACATGGACCAATTAGGTGGCCTCCAAGATCACCCGATTTATCTATATTGGACTTTTTTTGTGGGGTTATTTGAAAAATAAAATATATACCAACAGACACAACAGTCGCGAAGAACTTCGTGCCGCAACGGAGGCAGCTTTTCGTGATTTACAAAGGCGACCTGTTATAATTTTAAATGCACTCAGGCGTATTGAAAAGGTTTGCCAATTATGTGTTAGGGAAAATGGACAACAATTTGAACAGTTAAATCAATAAGGTAATAAATAATGTCCAAAATTAATTTTAAGATAGATATTTGATTTGTAATACTTGTTCTGTTTGTTATACATAATGAACGATGTATAACTATTTATTAGTTGCTTTTAGGGACCTAAATTTCGTGTTTCATGTTATTGAATTATTGTTAACATTATTTTTCTTTGCTGATAAACTCCTATAAAAATCTCAAATGGAATTATTTGTTTGATTCTCCTTTTAAATGGAAAATACATGGCCTACTAGCAAAAAACTCAGCTTTTTAGTGTTTTTTAGCATTTCTTTAAGATCATGTGTATTGTATTATACTTATTTTAAAGGGAAAAAATAACTAATTCAATGAAATAAAATAAAATATATAAAGTTGTGTAGTATCTTCAAAACCATACTCGGTAAAAAAATTTTAGTACTCCACTGGATTCTATGCAAAATTTTCTATTAGACGTAGGTCTTAGCGCAAGAGTATTTCTAATAACTTCGTAGATATAGAAGGGGCCCAAAAAGTATAAATTATCAAAATCGCCCTGTATCTTATAAATGGAAACACTTATGCAAAATCTGATATGGCCATCCTGAGTTTCACAAAAAAGTAGAACAGGTATGTGAAACCCGCAAGACTCTATCTTCAATAACAACCGAGTAACCTGGCAATCTCAACCCTGTACATGAGATTTTGACCCTACGCGGTAAATATTCCGGGAGGCTGCCGACAATGCGAGTAGCAGGACATAATGTAGACGATCCATAAAAAATTGTCTTCCCATACAAACACAGTTGTAAAATCCGATATCCTTCCTGATATTTATTCGATTAATCATTGTATTTAATAATTAAAGTAACATATTATTATGTTCGTATTAAAAATTTAAAATTGTTGGTGTATATTCCACAATATGTGACCATAAATAATAAATAAGAACATTCTCTAATTTAAAATATTTTTAGAAATAAGAATGAAGTCCTGACCCCAATAAGATTTCATCCCAATATTACTTTGACGGGAATTGATCCGATATTCTGTGGAATCTGCATTCATCCAATATTTCGTGGAATCCGAAATGTTCGTCTGGCGCTTCTAGGCCAGCGGCTTTGCTGAAGTTCTCGAAGAATTCGAGAGCCCATGAAGGAAATTTCTCGGCTGCTCTTTGACCCTTATGGAGACTTCTGAGAACAAATATATAAATACGGAGAGCTGACGAAAGAATTCATTCATTATTCGATAGCCTTATAGTAAACAGCAGGTGTTCATGATAAATTATATATAGTTGTGTGAATATAAATTAAAGTAGTGGAAATAATTATAGTTAGTTCGACTGTGTTTTTAAATAAATCCAAGAACCCGAAGTGTAAATAAAACATTACATTAGTTCTAAGACATCAAAAAAATGATTTTCCTAAGAAGTCTTTTATGCAATAGAAAATGAAGTCATTAAGTTCTCGTTTTTAGGAAGTCACAAAAATAATGTTTTTATGGAGTCATAAAAATGGCTTCTTTATGAGGTATATTGAGAAGTCATTATGACTTGTACGTTCAAATCTGGAAGAATTCATAATGACGTCATTTGGTTTGCTGGGAAGAAACTATCCCATCCTGATTCTAAAAAATGTATCACACCCATGCAGAGATAATTTTATTTTAAATTTTCTAAAATTAATCAGTAGGCTCAGTTGCTTGTTTCCACTTCTAGCTCATTTTATTTTACTAACAGAAGCCTGAATTCAACATAGTAGCCCATTCAGACTCTAAAAAAATTGTCTTCCCACTCAAATGGGTTCATAAAAAGTCAGATTTTTTTTAAATTCACTAAATGAATTCAGTAATAACAGGAGCTAGTTTTTCTTGTGTATTTTTTAGTTAAATATATATTAAGTGTCTATCTTTTTGAACTTGTTATTCTTTCGGGATCTCAAGAAATAAATAAACTCTTCTGAGATTGTGAGTGTGAATTTCAACATTTATACTAATTTTGTAGCTCTTAATTTTGTTATAACCTGGCATTTTACGCTGCCAAATTAAGAAACCTTCGATAAATTAATAATCCTAAATAAGAAGTAATCTTGCCATTAAATAAACGGCAAAAAAAATTCAAATAAACAATGCCGACAAATAAACAATTGTTGCTTTCGAATCCATTCAGGAATTAGAAACCGTATACGTTAAGGTGCCAGAAGAGACGAGAAACATCTCGATTCACTGTGAAGATATATAAATGCTATTGACTCATGGGAGAGGTACAAGTTGAGTGGATGACGTCGCAGTGATCAGTTGTTCGGTATTAGTCATTGTTATTCATGTAGATAAGACGAACCTATTGTGATTTATTTTCGTGCGAAAAAAACTTTCATATTGAACCTAAGGGAAAATCAGTACTGTCAAGGAGTCGGAGTTACCTGAAATTTAAAATATCAATTTATTTTGGCAAAGTCTAGTAGAAATGACAGAAATGGACGGCTAGCAAAACAATTCAAACAAGTTACCGCTAAGCTAGACGAGAAAATAAGGCAGATCCTGAAAAAATGTTGTCAAAAAGGAGAAACAAGTTCGAGAAGAATCGGAACAAAGGTTAACACAAATCTTCTGATGAGAAACGTAAAATTGAATTAGACAACCTTGTCATCACAGATGAAAAGCTCCAAATCCTTCCGTCTACCATGAAAACTGAACAAAAAAATCAAATGAAGGCTTACTTGAGTCATTTGAGAGGAAGATAAGAAGAAAAGAATATATTAGAAAAAAAACGGCAGGCTGATGAATTAAAAAGGCCAGATGATTCAAAGATGTAAAAGGAACGGACAATTAGAACACCTAATCCATTAGTAATGCAAGGTAACAAAGCAGTTAATCAGAAAATACAAATGATGGAATATACATAAAGGCAATTAATAGGTTTGTGCGTAGTGCAATTGCCAACCATCAGCAATCGTTGGAATTTTTGATAATTCTGATAGTTGGTGTTACATAATTCAGTGTTTCGTAAAGTAAAAAATTTGCGATTGCCGACGATACCCAACCAGAATAATTTCCTAACCGAAAACGAAACTGTGAATCGAAAGCATGCGCAGTAGACTAAATACTCAAGTTTAAAAATGATTGCCAATTGTTTTGTAATTCATAGTTGGTGTGTTTTCTTTGGTTATTGTTATATTTTCAAGGTAAAACAAAAACATCGTTCAAAATAATTGAGTAAGGGTATTTTTTGAATATGTACTAAATGGCGACATTTCGAGCTCATGCACTGATGATGAAGTAGAGTTGTTATAAATAGTCGTCTAAAGCCAAAAAATGAGAACTTTCTGACAGAAAAAAGTATAACATTTCTGAATTTTTTGGAACATTTAGAAAATCATTTCCATTTTTTGTTCTTCCAGCTGAACAATTTTCAAAACCTATTCTCTTCAACATCTAAACTTTGTTGGTAAAATAAATATAGAATAAATATCGAAACTTTCACTACTTCTATATTTACTATTCTTTGACTGATTTTTCTCAGATAAATAAATATTTGTCTCATTATTTCATTCATTGAATCTGGGATGTCTGTATTTGCTGCAAATGATACTCTAGAGAACAGAATGTTTCTTTTTAGGGTTCCGTATAAGCAATATACTCCGGTATCAATGTATAGTTCGGTGACCCGATAAGGAGTACATATCGTAAATAAAGAAATTTTGATTTTAGGGGTTCTTCTGGGGGAGGAAACAAAAAAAATCGACCGTCCCCCTTATCTCCGAAATTATAAGGCAGGTTTTTAAAATTATAGTTTAGGAAGTGCGCTCAAAAATTTTCAGAATAATTGTTATTTAGCGTATAGAGTGGAGTAGAACTATAGTTAGGTAATTAAAAAATGTTATATTGGGTGACAAATAACAGTAGCATATACAGGATGGTTGCATTATAGGGTGAAGCAGAGTTATTATTATCCCGACTTGACCATACAATGTATGGCATCACACTCCCTCTTAGGCACACATAGTGTGCCCTTAGGGGAAAATTCACTAAACCCAGATATACTACATATATCAAAAGGTTTAGCTCTGTGGGAGCCCTTGCCAGGTTATCAGACCCCCGTGTTGGCGTCGTGGCTGGAGTTCCCATGAATTTT